>QLTV01003974.1:298186-300686 GCA_003457575.1 Thermophis baileyi
AGTCAAACTATTCTCCAAAGCACCTGAGGGTAGAACAAGAAGCAATGGGTGGAAACTAATCAAGGAGAGAAGCAACTTAAAACTAAGGATAAATTTCCTGACAGTTAGAACAATTAATCAGTGGAACAGCTTGCCTCCAGATGTTGTGAATGCTCCAAGATTGGAAGTTTTTAAGAAGATGTTGGATAACCATTTATCTGAAGTGGTGTAGGGTTTCCTGCCTAAGCAGGAGGTTGGACTAGAAGACCTCCAAGGTCCCTTCCAACTCTGTTATTCTATTCTATTCTATTCTATTCTAATAAGTTAAATTTTTTTGCAGCCTTAGAAGCATTTAAAGCCATAGAACTTGTCCCAGGGTGCCAAGAAAACACAGGGCAGACAGACAATCATACCACAAACCAGAAGAATCAATGAAAACCAACTCAAAGCAGAGGATTATAAAGGAGGAGCAAACCATCATTCTCCTCTCAGGAGACAAAGGCTGAACCATAGTATCATGGAGAGAACACAATGCATACAAAAAGCTAAAACATTGTTGAAAACTCCAACCCATTACAGAAACTAGATAACCTAATTAAGAAAACCCCTAACAACCTAACCAAAGAAGGTGAAATCGCAAAAGAAGAGCAATGGTATATGAAAAGCAATGAACCTATCTTCCCGTGCTCCTAGGTTTCCCCAAAATACACAAGCCCGACATGCCTCTTTGTCCAATTGTATTGTTACAAGGGATCCCAACATAGAAAATAGTGAAAGAACTTACAAAAAAGTTTGGACATCCCACAGAGGGGACCAAATATTCTATCAATTCCCCACTACAGTGCCTCTGAGAATCAAAAGCCTAAAACTAGAAGATAACACTTTTATATATTTATTTATTGCATTTATTTATAAAACACCAACCAGCAATGAGAAGACATAATGAAAATTCTTTAATCTCTCAACACATGCATAGACTCAACCATAGTTTCATCTGGAAAACTGAGCATCTTAGACTAAACTAAATCAAAAAATTCTAAAGAATTCCTGGAAGTTTGACATTCAAATATATCAGTAGATAGCTACTATTCAAAAGAGAGAATATAAAAAAAGACCAGAATACACTATCTCCAGCAACCAGCAACCAGATAAGCAGGGATTAACAGTAGACAAACAATCAAACAAAGAAACAGAAGACAAACAAGAAACTACCAAAGAAAAAACCACACCCTCATGAATACTGGCAGGAGAAGCTACTGTATATAAAAAAGGAGCATACCCCATACTCACTAGCAGTGATGATATTACCTAGTCAGGTAACGAATTGTCTGGGACAAACAACCAAGCTCAGAGAGCACCAAGGACTCTAGCTTTTAAATTAATTTTCTAATGTGGTTTCTTTTATTGATTTTGCAAACTTCCAATGTAATGTGAATTATAGAAATTTATTTTCCATTTTGCTCAATATATGCTATGTCTTCCCATTCTTTGTGTCTCAGAATTCTGCTATACTGCATTCACTAAAGGAAACACAAAAATTAGAGTATATTCACATCTTGGTTTTTATTCTCTCTAATTTGCAAAACCTCCTAAGGTTTGTAGACAAGATAAGATTATTATTCTAGTCAAACTATTATTTTTGACTTGGGAAAACTAATCGATATTACTTTCAGAGCAATTACAATACTGACAATCTACTGTATACAGTAAGAATGGAAACAGCTGTAACAAACTGCCTATAATTTTGAATTAAATTGCAGGCAGAAAATAAATACAGGGGGAAAAACAATAGTGATGGATTGCCATAAGAATTATGCAGATTAAAGAATCAAATCCTGCTAGTCATGCTTACAGTTTACAAATTACACACACACACACACACACACACTGTTTTTCCCCCAAAATAAGACATCCCCTGATAATAAGCCCAATCGGGCTTTTGAGTGCATGGCAATAAGGCCAAGAGCTTATTTCAGGGTCAAAAAAATATATAAGACAGGGTCTTATTTTTGGGAAAACACAGTACACACACACACACACACACACACACACAGAGTGGTGGGATTCAGTCAGTTCGGGCCGGTTCGGGCGAACTGGTTGTTAAAATTCTGTGTCACCCCACCCACCCTGCCCTGCCCTGCCCAGTCACTCCTCATCTTGTCCGCTCACCTGGCATAGCTGCTGCTGCTCTCCGTCTGGCTCCCTCATTTGCCTTGACCACATGGTCGCTGAGGGCCAGCCAGCTTGCCTGCCTTCGGCTGCATCCCACGCGGCACTCTCCGCGTGGCCCAGCTGAGCTGCCCTGATCTGCCTGGCAGGTTGGGTGAGCCTGCAAGCAGCAAGGCCCGAATCCCGGCCTAGCTGCCTCCCACATGGCCCAGCCAGCTTGCCTGCCTTCTGCATGGCTGAATCCCATGCAGCACTCTCGCACAGCCCAGCTGAGCTGCCCTGATCTGCCTGGGTGAGTGACTTCAAACAGCAAGGCCCGAATCCCGGACTAGCTGGCTCCCACGTGTTTCAA
>QLTV01003974.1:303186-312322 GCA_003457575.1 Thermophis baileyi
CTTTAGTATGGAACTCTCGCCACTCATTTAATCTTTATTCTTACTTCCTGATTAATGTTATTCACTTCTGTTTCAATAATGTTTTCCCCCCTTTTTTCTATTTCTCTCTGCAATCCTCACAGTCTTGGAGCTGTTGTATTCTATCAATTGCCAAGAAAATGGGAGTTATAATCCAGAATAGACAAGGGTCAGGCAAGGAACATAAGGGTGAAATAGGAAAGAAAATAAGAAAAATAAGAAAATAATACTGGTCTACAAGGAGAAAGGCTCAGAAATAAAAGTAGCTTAATTTTTACCAGTATTGGGTTACTAATAAAGGGAAATTAAGTCCTGAGTACTAATTGGCTCCAGTTTCCAATATACAGCTTCATGTCAAAATTGTATCAAAATAATTCAAAATTACGAGGGGGATGTGCGATTATGCTCTATAATTTTTCTGCAAAATGTGATACAGCAATGAGAATGGTGTCACACCAATCATAAATTTATCTTTTGATTGATACCAATAACATCACTTTCCATTCATTTATTGTTTTTTTCATGTAACATTTTCATGCTTTTTGCATGAAAAACCGACAAGCTCTAACATCAGATTAAACAACAAGCTTCCATCTTTATTTGGTATCTAAACTGCGCTTTTTGGCTTTCCTCTTGTGAACTGCAGTAGGATCATCCCTGGGAGAGTCTAGCAGTAATCGGCAAGCATGGATGGACTCCATTTCCCTTGGTGTCTTTTCTCCATGCCTGCGATATCCTGGAGGAATCTCTCCCCTTGCTCATCACTCATTGCCCCACAGTTCAAAAGGAAATATTCTAAATGTGTGTGTAAGAAGTGAATTTTCATTCATGTTTGCATCAAGTGCTTTATAGGACCTAAACAAATTTTCCACATGTTTTTCATAGTCATCTGCCTTGCTGTTCTCAAAGTGAAGATAAATTTATACACTTCCATGTGGTACCATTTTCATTGTTCTACCGTACTTTGTTGAGAAGTTACATGATCATTAGACACCTTCCTCCCTTGTACGTAAATATGCTCGTCTGTGTATAAATCTTTATTGTGAAATATCTTTAAAACTTTAGCCAACCAGCACCTTTATCACCTGTTTTCTAATCCATCTAATCAAAACATGTAAAATTAACACATTAAGTGTAAGTGTAAATTATAAAACATTTGTGTGTGTTTCAGGTATCTAACTAGCTACCTGAATCTAGCTCATGAAAAGTTCTTTTGGCACAATTATTTACATAGTAACATCTATTACTTAGATGTTTTGGAGAATTTAAATTTAAAGGTGATTTACAAATATTACATACTTCAAAAGAACTATAAGCAAATTTATTTATTTAATTAATTTCTATAGATAAATAAAGCTGCTATTTAAAGTAAAACTTCAGTATTGCTAGATTTCCTTTTGGTATTTTGCTGTAGACAATAAAATATATTCCTTATCTCTATTAATACAGAGTTAAATTGGGATGTGAAATATTCAAAAATAATTTATCAAAAATCTTGTATTAATGCAAACACACATTAATCTTGTATTAATGCAAACACACAGTCTTCACATAAAAAGTTTGATTACAATTAGCATCTAATAACTGCATCATGGTCTAGATTTTATTACTACCCAAAATCTGCAGCAGAATAAGCAAAGTAAGTGAAAGAAAAATCACTTTGTTGGACTAAGTTGAATGTGTTTAATCAGCATGAACTTTAAATAGAATCCAAAAGTTAGTCATTTTTAAAACATGTAATGAATTTCCTAATATCTTTACAGAGAAACAATATGGTCTACTTCCAGCCATCCATTTCACTGGCCACGGTTCAGGAAAGCAACAAAAGATACAATTAGATTTAAGCATTTATTGGATTCTTTTCATGTTTATTGGATATTATTGTTTAAATTTGCATATACAGAAATGATGAGTTAATTCAGCATGCTCCACTCTGATGCCCTCCAATTGTGTTGGTTTACAGTTTTGATCATCCACTGCCAGTATCTATAGTGTAAAGCCTTCCAGAAAAGTGATTTAAGTAATGTACTGTAAGTGGCAGATAAGTTTTGAAGCTTTATAGCAATAAAAGTATCTTAAACTAATGATATAATCAGTGAACTATTTAGGCTTAGGGGAGTGTACATATTTAGGTACAGAAGCATGTACATCTATAAGAATTGTTTCATTTTATGCAAGAATAGACAAGATAAGTATCAGTATGTATGTATGTGTATATATATATATATATATACTTAGTTCAAGCCCATTCTGGCTATTTATCTTAAGTTTTTGGAAGTGGTAGTTTTTAGTTTGACTTAAATCCCCAGCTGAATTCTTTATTTTTAATTCATACAGCAGAGGTATACATTTTAAAATTAAGTCAATGTGTTTATTTCTTATGTATTCAATGATATTCTATTTTGTTCATATTAAAAATTAAAATGTGGTAAATTTTAGAGGATTACATTCAAGCCTCCTGGAGAACATATATGGACTTGGAGACTCAGTTGTGCAACTCGGTCTTTCAAAATTGCAAGAAAAATGGGTTTTATTTTTGCTACATCCTACAGCTATACTCATACAGAACAAATATTTACAAGGATGGCCTTAATTATGTAGATGAATTTCTTCAGATGAATCCTGAAGAAATTCAGAAGAACTTCTGCCCCTTTTTGATGAATGTTGACACAAACTTAGCTGCCTTTTTACGATTCTTCCAATCCGTAGCATAGTTCTCAATTAAATATTAATAATGTATTTGATGTAATACCTTTGGAATATATGCAAGTGAATATACACAAAATATATTAAGTAAAATGTTTTAAAGAAGAGATGTTGCAAGGGGTTCCAGAGAGGCAATAATTAAATTAGCATCATGCTTTTATGACAAAATCTCTACCTCATTTGTTAGTATAATCTGATGTCATAGACATGTACAAAATGGGGGGAGGGAGTATGCAGTGCAAGAGTACGATATCCCACTCACCATTTTTGATAAAAGTAACGGATCCTGCAGACGTCCCTGTTGAAACATATGAAAAATCAGTAAACTCATGTCTAGATGGAATGGAATCATAGATAAAGAGAAGAAAAGGTGCAGCAGCATAGAAAAGAGTCACTTTGGACAGCAAGATGGGTGGCATATAAATTAAATAAATTAATAAATAAAATTCCAGAAACAAGAGAAAGGGGGCAAAGATTATATCCCACATATTTTCCAGGGACAAAAAGTGGCTTATATTTGTATAAATATACATTCTTTATGCAACTCTTTTGGTGTATTTTGGACTGATGCAGTGGTGAAATCCAATTTTTTTACTACCAAAAAAATTGGGCGTGGCTTGGTGGGCGTGGTGTGGCTTGGTGGACATGGCAGGGGAAGGATACTGCAAAATCCCCATTCCCTCCCCACTCCTGGGGGAAGGATATTGCAAAATCTCCATTCCTACCCCACTCTGGGGCCAGCCAGAGGTGGTATTTGCCAGTTCTCCGAACTACTCAAAATTTCCGCTACCAGTTCTCCAGAACCTGTTAGAACCTGCTGGATTTCACCCCAGGACTGATGGAGTGTGACTTGCTCAAAATCACTAAATGAGTTTTCATAGCAAAGGGTGGGTCTCTCCAATTCTACTTTAATCTACTTTAATTTACCCCAATGCAGTAAGAAATACAAAATCTTGGCTTTTAGAACTCTTACAGTGTGAATGGAAATGCACAAAGCGATATAATTAATTATTATTTATTTAGCCAGCTATGTAACAAACTTATGGCATTTTGGGAAGCCAATTTCACATTTTTTAAAAAAATCATCCAACATGAATAGCATTGTATTATTTAGCTGTCGATAGATATTTTTTAATGAAAAAAAGTAGTATGTATAGCAATCAACGTGCTATAGAAGATTCATTAATGAGAGTAATTTCAGTCTGCAAATAACAGGCACCATTATTTGGGTCTAGGATGATTTGCCACAACCAATTCACCACAGCCATTTTGCCACAACCAACTCACTGTAGGACAACTCAACACAGCCAACTAGCCACAGGACAACTCACCATGTAAAATTTCATGAGGGATAACTCAACACAATAAATGTTATCTGCCATTGTTTCTTTGACATTATTTCCATTTTTTGTCAGAAGGCAGAGAATACTGTATATCCAACATCTTCCACTTCCTATTCCCCCGCCCCACAACAAACCTATGAGATGGTTTGAGAGAGAGTGATTGGTTCAAAGTCACCCAGCTAGTTTTCATTGCTAAAAGCAGGATTTGCGCTTCCAGTCTCCTGCTTTTTGACTGGTGCCTTAACCACTATGACTCTAAGACTCTAGGCTTTTAGACTATTTCATAGTAGTAGAGACAGGGTTACCCATATCTTAATCATTTTTCTCAGCCTAGAATGTCCCATAAGTTGTCAGACAATTATTTATATTGATGGCAAACAATATGACAAATATTCTTAGAAGATTGGTGAGAAAGTTCAAGAACATATGGAGACCCATGTTAGAGAATGGAGGTTTTCAGCCCAGGTTGCAGATATGTTGGGCTCGATCCAGCAAAAACTTTACATGGATAGCACAACCCATTTAGTCCACAGGATACTCTGGTACAGTGAAGTTCTGCTGGCTAAATGTGGAAGGGACAATTCCTGTTGCAAGTTCCTACGTTCCCAAATAACTCTCCAGAGGAGCGACAGACTTGGCACCCAGACTCACAGAACAACAAGTAATCAGCAGAAAATAGCTTTTCCTTTCTGCTCTGCTGACTTCCTTTGCCTTCATAGAAAACAGGATTTACTCCATCTCTTCTGCATTCCAAGTAACAGAGAAAATGGACCCAAAAATTGAATGTAGCACCCTTTTGTTTAAGTGTTAGTGTGTGCTTAGCAAAAAGCTCCTCAATCAAAAAAGCAAGGCTAGGTTGTAAATTTTATTTCCATGTCTTCTTATAAGAAATTGAATTTTTTTCAGTATTTCATTCCACACTGGCAAACTCTTTTAATTTTTTTTTATCACATGTTATCTTTCAGTTATAAAAGCCATGTAAGTAGATAGAGACTATGGTCTCTCTATGTTTCATTAATAAGTAATCCCTAGATTATCTAGAAATAATCTTGGAGTAACAAACAGTTCATAGTATTGAAACTGAAAACAAGATTGTGCTGCTATCATCCAGCATTTATTTAAAGAGGGAAATGGAAAGGTTACTTGATGAGTATCCAGAGGCCTTTCAGTTCTACAGGAGGTCTTATGGCATTCAAACAGTATGGCTTCAGAACAAGACAAAAAATATTGTGGACTTCTTAAGTTTAGCTGACCATCATGAGGTGACCCGGAAGACTTTATATGCATGTCTTTCCACAATAAGACTTGTTCTAGTTCTTGAAATGTCCAGGGTTGTCTGAAAAAAAGACCATGGAAGGGAATACTTTAGAATATATTCCCTGGCCTTTAACTGAAAAGCTGGAAGCAAGACATACTATCATTATCAAGTACATCTTTGTTATAATACTAGTCACATGAAAGAACCAGGAATGTGCAAACTGGAAAAAATGTTTATGATGTTGTTTTTCCAAATATTGGGGAAATACTTTATGGATTTCTAGAAATATATCATTCAGAACAGGAAGAGGTCTATAATTTCTTTCAACAATAATGGATATATATCCAGTATATATATATTACTGATATTATACTGATATAAATACAACTGTATTTGTATCAGTATCTCTCTCTCTCTCTCTCTCTCTCTCTCTCTCTCTCTCTCTCTCTCTCTCTCTCTCTCTCTCTCTCTCTCTCTCTCTCTCTTCTGAGAGAAAATGGAAAGTTCGCCATTTAAATAAGATAAAGCAAAATGAAATTACAATAAATATACAAGAATTTCAAAATTGTCATCTTCCTGGAAAAGTTTTTCAAAAGCAAATAGTTTTTTTTAAAAAAATCAAATTGCAGGAGAAAAGATGAAAAAATTGCATTTGGGGCCCAACAGCAGCCAAAAGCTTTGCCACTATCTGGTATAACAACTCTTTAGGTTAAATTGGAACAGGAATGAACATCTTTTCTTTCCCCTTTCCTTCTTGTGGCTGCACGCCCTAAGGGATAATCTGTCAGAAACCAGGTAAAATGTGTGTGCTCAATTACCTTAATTTAGTTACTGAATTAAGCCATTTTCTCAGTTTCTGCAATAAATCAAATCACAAGGAAACAAAAGAGAATAGGTTATTCACTAATCATAATAAACCTGAAACTGAAGTTTAAACCAACCAAACCTTGTCTGTCATATAGATGAGGCCACTAGGCTTTTAATAGTCCTGGTTAAATATGTTCTGTGAATACAACCACATTGAATATAGAGAAAATCCACTGATGGGAAGTCAGAGGCAAAACCAGGCAGATTCCATGCCTTTTATTCATATTTTGCCATACCTTCCTCTATCTTTTTCTCAGTCTCAGTAGGTGGGTGGAGAACATCAAATTGCTCTTGCCAGGTGTGAATTGTTTGCAGCTGAATGCACAGAATTAAATTTAGGTTCTGACTTGTCCACCTCTGGTAGAACAACCATCTCCAGATTGATTTCATAGTAACATTTTTTACTAGCTGAATCCCATTTTTCCCCCTGCCATTTTTCCTCCTCTCTGAAACTGTTTGTTTAAATTCAACTTAAATTATTATTTTATTATTATTATTTATTAAATTTGTATGCCGCCCAACTCCCAAGGGACTCTGGGCGGCTTACAACAATATAAAAAAACCATTAAAAGAAAACATAATAAAAACAGTTAAAAACAGTTAAAAACTCATTCATACCGTTTCGTGGCCGGACCTCGCCAATTACAGAGACGAGATCAACGGCCCCAAGCCTGCCGGAAGAGCCAGGTCTTCACCGCTTTCCGGAACGCCAGCAGGGTGGGGGTGGTCCGGATCTCAGGGGGTAGCTGGTTCCAGAGGGCCGGAGCAGCCACAGAGAAGGCCCTCCCCCGCGGGCCCGCCAGCCGGCACTGTTTAGCTGACGGGACCTGGAGGAGCCCAACCCCGTGGGATCTTACCGGTCGCTGGGAGCTATGTGGCAGAAGGCGGTCTCGAAGATAACCTGGCCCTGAGCCATATAGGGCTTTAAAGGTAATAGCCAACACCTTGAATTGTGCCCAGAGACCAATAGGCAGCCAGTGCAGCTCGCGGAGCCTAACCATGAGGTGACAAGGGCATGGGTGACTGTGAGGAGAGCCTCTTGATCCAAGTAGGGTCGCAATTGGTGCACTAGGCGAACCTGTGCAAAGGTCCCCCTAGCTACAGCTGCCAAGTGTTGCTCTAATTTTAGCTGTGAGCCTAGGAGGACACCCAAATTGCGAGCCCGTTCTGAGGGAGACAGTTCCCCCCCCCCAAACCAAGGATGGACAGTCGACATAGTCTTTAGGAGGCAATACCCATAGCCACTCGGTCTTGTCTGGGTTAAGCCTGAGCCTGTTAACTCCCATCCAGACCCTCACGGCCTCCAGGCACCGGCACATCATGTCCACCGCTTCACTGAACTGACGCGGGGTGGAGATATACAACTGGGAAACATCAGCATATTGCTGATACCTCACCCCGCATCTTCGGATGATCTCACCCAGCGGTTTCATGTAGATGTTAAATAAGAGGGGAGAGAGGACCGAGCCCTGAGGCACCCCGCAAACGAGGGGTCTAGGGGTCGACCTCTGTCCTCCTGCCAACACCAACTGTGACCGACCAGAGAGATAGGAGGAGAACCACCGTAACACGGTGCCTCCCACTCCCAACTCCCTTAGTCATCCCAGAAGGATACCATGGTCAATGGTATCGAAAGCTGCTGAGAGGATAGTATTTCCAAATGTCCTTGTACTAGAGTGTTGAGAGGTTCTTCAGAAACAGGTGTCAGGCTAACTTGAATAATCTGTTTCCAAATAGGTTACATTTATCATTGACAGCAACAAAATAGTCCTATGATACTTCAAGAGTGGCATGCTTATTACCGCAGAACTTTTGGAGCACAATTCATTTTATCTGAGACATGGGAAATAGGATTAAAACACACATTCGGTTATTGTGAAGAAGAGAAAAATTGAAAGGAGAGAAATTATAAAGGGGGAAGTGAGAGATAGTGAGAGTTACCTATGTGACCATCCACAAAGAGCTGTAGATATTATTGGTCTGAAAAATGAAGTAGTATTGGTTGTTGTTTGATGGGTAAGAAAGAGTAGTACATGAATTCCAGTTCTTCTGTATGCTATGAAAATGGTCTTCAGAATTCTTTTGCTTGAGAATTGTCATAGTGAGGTTTGAGATAGTCCAAGAGCAGTGTTTCTTAAATTTGCCAGCTTGAAGACGTATGAACTTAAATTTCTCAGAATAAAAGTGGATTCGATGAGTGCAACAGAATGAAGAGCTGGTAAGTAGATCAGCTCTTCATAATACCTCTTCAGAAAAGGCTAGGGCTTGAGATAACACTTAAGTGCTCCAGACATTTGCTTCTCATGAGGTGACCACAAGACACAGTCTTTGGCAGGTTTAGAACACTGGAAGATGAGGGAACTCCAAGATCAAAAAAGATTTAATGCAAAATATTACTATAAATATTATTTACTGGACAATATGGTAGTCCTTGCTTGGAAAAATGTACACTTTATTTTTTTTTTTGCCTCTGAAATAATAAAAGAAGAGGAAGAAGAAATAACAAAGGAAGGGGAAGAAGAAGGCATATATTATGTGTTTCAAAAATCGATAATTGCATTAAATTTCAACTCTACCATAGGATGTTTGATTCAAAAGTTAAAGAACAATACTAACTTCATATCTACTGTCTGGCCATAAGTGCCAAAGCCCACTGTAACAACATTGCCAAAAAGGCACTAAGAGTAGTCAACTTAATCCTGCGTAGCTTCTTCTCTGGCAACATTACACTGCTAACTACAGCATACAAAACGTTTGCTAGACCAATTCTCGAATACAGCTCACCTGTCTGGAACCCGCACTGCATATCAGATATTAATACAATTGAGAGAGTCCAAAAATATTTCACGAGAAGAGTCCTCCACTCCTCCACTCGCAACAGAATACCTTATTCCACAAGACTTGAAATTTTGGGCTTAGACAACTTAGAACTACGTCGCCTTAG
>QLTV01003974.1:323179-348809 GCA_003457575.1 Thermophis baileyi
ATAGCTCCCGGTGACCGGTAAGATCCCACACGGTTGGGCTCCTCCAGGTCCCCTCAGCTAAGCAGTGCCGGCGGGCGGGCCCGCGGGGGAGGGCCTTCTCTGTAGCCTCTCCGACTCTGTGGCACCAACTACCCCCCGAGATCCGTACTACCCCCACCTTACTGGCCTTCCGTAAAGCCCTTAAGACCTGGCTTTTCCGGCAGGCCTGGGGCCAATAGTTGTTCTGATTGGCCCATGCATGGTTGCGTGAATGTTTTATTTTAAATATAGTTGGGTTTTTTTTTTCCCCTTTCTTTTTTTAAATTGTTTTTATATGTTTTATTTTTTATGATGTAAGCCGCCCAGAGTCCTTCGGGAGTTGGGCGGCATATAAATTTTATAAAATAAATAAATAAATAAATAAAGCACTATGAAGCAATATATAAGTTTAAGTCAGGGTTGTCAAACTCAAGGGCCACAGGCCGCATCCAGCCCACAGGGTGCTTAGATCTGGCCCGTGGGCCCACCCTGGAAACAGCAAAGGACCGGCCTGCAGTGCCTCTGCCAGAAAAGAGAGAGCTCGGGAAGGCCATGTGCGGCTGAAAACGGAGCCTGGGTGGGCCATGCGCAGCTTCCCCGAGCTCTGTTTTTCCTGGCAGGGGGCTGGAGGATGCTGTCGTGGCTGAAAATGGAGCCCGTTGTGGCTGAAAACAGAGCCTCAATGAGTGATGTCGAACTGGCCATGCCCAGCCTGGCCATGTCTCCCCCCCCAGCCCGCCAAGGTCAAACACAACCCTGATGCGGCTCTCAATGAAATCAAGTTTGACACCCCTGATTCAAGTGGTATTGCTATTTCCAGAAATATATTTTTTTAATATTTAGCTTTTTATAAGATATGTACATTTATTGTTGAGATGACTAATTGTTTAGAATGCTGGAACGGAAGTTAGCAAAAAATGTTAAACTTTTGCTCTACACCCTATCCTATTCTCCATGTCCAAGGTTTCTTTTGATGAGAGTGTTCTGGTAAAATTATTTAGAATGCCTTCTTTGCATGATCCAAATTAACAGAGACATATGACGTACCATTTAGTATCACAGAAAAGAACAAAAGATTAGAAGCTGGCAATCTACTTTCCTTATTTTCTCCCCTGAACACAACAAGGAAAAGGGCAGTGATGATATGACACATGTGTTTTAGGTGTGCATGGGTTGTTGTTTTTTACATTTTTGTAGGTGTATTAATCCTACTAAAGAATCAATTTATCTATTGTAATTTAATTAAGTAATGATCTATGTAGAGCATCATCTGAAGATCGTCCATTTCAGGTAGGTAGGTAGATACACAAAAATAGGAAAAAATAATACTTTGAAAATAATGTACTGGTATGGGAAACAATAGTGCACAGGATTTACTCTGATGTTTGTTTGTGATAATCTGAAATAGACTCTGGGAACTGAACTCAGGGTTTGGATAATTGTATTTCCTGTGTGCCATGAGTTGCTGACCCTCGAACTATTACAAGTACTGCAACAGAATAGCAGGCACATGCTAAAGTTGAGAAATAGAAAAAGGAAGGTTTACTGAATTCAGAAATCCATAATCCTTCTCGAATAATCCAGAGGTCCCAAAAGTTGTGACTAAATGAAAAGTATCATCGAAATTGTACCAGAGTAGAAAGGATAATGAAATAATTGACAGAAACTGTACAAAATTGTGAGGCACATTATGAAAATTGGCAATAGATTTCCAGTGAGGCAACATAAGACCTATGAAACCAAACCTGATTAAAGGTAAAAGTGCACAAAGGCTCCATTTTAAAGCACGAGGACCACAAATCTTGAACTGAAATAAGTATTCTGACTGACTGTGTAAGATATTTGGTCTATGAAGGTTGTCACTGAACTTGAAATATAACACTTTATTACTAGATTAAGGATACTCTGAGACTCTAGCTGACCCATTTTAAGAGATTATATAATTGCAAGGGAATGTGTTTGAAAGATACTATCTGATTTATCAAAGTTAAATGTAGGAAACAGAAGAGGGAAAATCCATTAGGTTCAACTGCAACTATTAGAAAAGTATTTTGTACGCATATAAAATTGAAAATGCTCCATTAGCCATCTGCTTTTCTTTCTTCCCCTTACCCATTTTTCCCCCTAATAATCCCAGAAGAATGTCTTATGTAGAAATAGATGCAATGCATCTGAATTGGTCCCACTCTATTAGGACAAAATCTTAAAAGAGGAAATATTCTGTTTTTATCTGTCTTTTCTAGCATAACAGAACAGTCACATTCTAGCACATTTTATTTTTCTCCTAATATTAAGAATTAGGGGCCAGATTTTCAGAAGATACAGATTTTATCCTAAGGTTCAAAATGTACAGATTTGAGAAAATTCTCCCTTTGGCAATAGCAAAGTTATCCTACAGCTTGTTTTTCTATGACAGCCTTCAAATAATATAATATTAATGTTTTCTCCGTAGGGAATCTTGAATACTGTAAGACAACCAGAATTTATTTTCAGAATCCACAATACCTATTATTCTTTGAAGAAAACAATCACAGTTAAATTTGTCTAGAATCAATATAGGTAGTAGTGTGGCTGTGCCCCATATATTAGAAAAATCTACTTCAATCTATTTACCATTTTCTAACTTTATATTATTTTGTATCATTTTAACAGTAACAGAGTTGGAAGGGACCTTGGAGGTCATCTAGTCCAACCCCCTGCTCACGCAGGAGACCTATACTAGGGATTCAAACCGCCGAACTGCTGACCTTTCTGATCGACAAGCTCAGTGTCTTAGCCACTGAGCCACCTAGTCAGGCTCGACTCGGTTTGATTCCTTTGGTTGGGAGGGCTCTAGCCAAACTGCATAGCTATGTATGTTTTCTTTTTCCTTTATGCAAAAGTAAATGTGGTCATTAATGTGAATGTAAAAGGCTTTAATCTAGGGCCACATGACTTTGGGTGGACTCCCAGGACTCAGCTGCCACCAATTTCTAAGCTTCAATGTGATTTTGGGGGAAAATTATTAAATGTAAGGAAAGTAATATTTTTAAGAAATTTACTTTTCTAAACTTAAATTATAACAAATTTAATTATTGCCTTACAGACTAGCTGGTTCCCATTACAATGCTATTGGATATAATTTATATTTGGTATTGAGACTACAACCTGTTATATTATCTAAGGATTATTGCTGTACAATCTAGACAGCTGCAGTCTTCCAGATTCATACCATTGATTCAGATACTGGGAAAATGCTTATAGGTACAGGATATAAGCAGTGAAACCAATATTAATTATACTTTAAATTAGCAGATTACAGCAAAAGGAACTGGAGATAGGCCAACGTTACTGTCCATATTTAGGACTCTTTATCACAAACATAAACACACACACACCATTGCAGTATCTGTAAAATCTGGGTTGGTTAGGTATTTGCTGTTTAGCTCCAATCTGGGCAGTGTTGAGAAAATATCTCCATTTTATGATACTTCAATCAAATCACCTCATCAAAGCACACTTGGGAATAAAAGGAAGTACCTCCTACTTTGAAGCAGTAATCCAATTATATGGCTTTGAAGCACTTCACAGATTTGATGGTTTTTCTTTGCTCCTGCAGTTATTGTATACAATTGTCTTAACCTCGGTTCTATATATTGAGATGCAAGGCTACAAACTGAGTGATGAGATGGATTCTCTGACATTGTCACGAGTGGTCTGCCAATCACTTTAAATCCTTCTTTAAATTAGCAGCCTATGAGAGCTCTTTGGGGAGATAAAGTTAAACAGATTTTGGGCTTCGTTCACTTTTTTTTTTAAAGCTCTCAAAATCTTTGTTATGGCCAGCCACAAGCCTTTCTCTTCCATGCTAATGTAATATTATACTTCTTTGCTGGTCCTGCCAAAACCACTGGGATGGGAGTTTATTCTAAATATGGCCTCAAGGTTGACCTTATTATTTAATTTTGCAGAACTGGAACATTGTTGTTCATTCTCTTGACAATGAGTGAGTGACTGCCAAACTAACACTTAAAAATACTGGATCAAACTATATCTATATATAAAATACTGGATCAAACTATATTTTCTGGCAGCAAACCTTACTGCACCACCCTACTTTTGCTAGCCTTGCTAATTAACATGAAGAAGTGGCAACAAATCATAATTGTAGCATAACCAACTCCTACCAGCATTGAGAGGAGTCTTTTAAGGAGGGTTTATGCTTGTGAATCAGCTATGCCAAATGTCCTGTCACTTCAAAAATGCTGAAGAATAGGGAGCAGCAAAGCTTCACCATCCCACAATGGATGGAAACTGACATACCAGAAAAGTGAGGGGGGGGAGGAGATAACAAAGAGTTTTTGAAGGACTGTATTATTACATTGAAGTAAGACAGTTACTGCATTTGTTTGTCCTATGAGCTCTTTGCTGGACAATTTGAAAACTGTTGCTTGCTATCCCTGCCCTAAGCAAAATACAGAAGGAATTTTTTTTCAAAACAAACCATTGTGGTAAAACCTTTGAAGTTCTCCAACTGAAACTTGGCAAGATTGAGCAACTGTGTTATTTTTATCCTGTTTGGCCAAAAAAATACAGTAGCTTCAGACATGTTCAAGTTTCCTCAATATAGGCTATTTTAAAAAAACAAATCAGGTATCAGTTTGAATTGTGTTTCTCTGAATCTTGAATCAAATCACAGCTCCTTCAACGTCAAATCTCCAGATCCAATCAGATCATAGTGCTTGAGACAGATCTACTGTTCTAAACTTGTCCCTAACCTAAAAACTGGAATGCAGTGCCCTACATTATGAATTTCAGCTTTTTAATAGCAACATATTCTACTTATATTCTCTGCTTTTTCCTTTACTTTGAACATTTCTTAGATTGATTATGGAGGCAGAGAGATTGATTGGCTATATAAACCATAACTAGAGAGTAAAACAAAGATGAATAGGAAAATATACTAACCAATTATTATAATGGATATTGTTACAAAATATTGTGAACAAGTTTTTTTAAGTTGTATTTTTTTCATGAAATTAAAAATGACAAGCATCCCAGGTCCAGAGACAATGCTAAGATATTCTCTACTCTAACTAGATCAGTTCATGATTCCCAACCAAATCTCTCCAGGGTGCATTTTCCCCCAGTTATCAAATGATATCAAACAGGAGAATACAGTAATTTATACACAATGCATAAATATGCTGGGAAGGCATAGCTGTCTAAATAAATAATCTCTTATACCAATACTGCAATTATAGCCACAGACTGTAATTAACTCAGACTGTAATTAATTAAAAGGAGAAATTCACCATTTAATATGGATCCAGTTGAAATACTGAAGAAAACGTAAGCATTATTTAGTATACAGTTCCATATCTAGATGTCTTAGAACAGTGGTTCTCAACCTTTCTAATGCCGCGACCCCCCCGTGACTCCCCCGCACTACCACCGCGACCCCCTCCCTACCCTCTCCCCACGCAGGATGAGGTGATAAAGGGGGCGTGGCACCAGGGGTCTCTGCACATGCGCAAAGCTTTCTGCGCATGCGCAGAGGGTAAAAGAACCCAAATGGCGGCGTCCGGGCGGGTGGGCGAAGTCTCCCGCTTCCCTCGCTATCAGCTGTCTGGTGACTCACAGGCATGGCCGAACCGGGAGCATTTCACCCCTGCAGTGATGGTGGCACCAAGATGGCAGGCTAACGCGCACGGCGACCCCTGTGAAATGGCTGTTCGACCCCCAAAGGGGTCGCGACCCACAGGTTGAGAACCGCTGTCTTAGAATAAGCCCCATTGAACAGAACAAAATTTTAGATTTCAGTAGACATAGACTACATGGATTACACTGTTAAACTTTTAAGTATAAGAATAAAAAGTAAATTATGTAATAGGCTATAATCCTAAAAGATTAGCCCCACTAAGCATAGTACAACATATGTTTAAGCACTTATACATTGAATTACACTAAGATATCTTTTTCCAAAGCTAAATCCAGAGAAAGTATTATGATTTACCCTCAGAGTGTTTCTCGTGATGAATCTCGTTCAAGACGTATGCTCATTTTTAGAGAATTTTCCATTACTCAGATTTAAATCTATGATATCAGTTTGCTTTTGCACATTTTATTGCTTAGAACAAAAATGGTTTCAGTAAGAGTGGCGCTTACAAACCACTTGCCTGATATTATCTAGGAACAACTGAAAAAAAAGTTCAACATCCCACTCACCCCAGCTGTCTTTATGATGGGGAGTGTTATTATTTTAATTCATATTACTGAATACAGTGCTTTGTAAACCTATCCCCCATTGACTTCTCTGTTGGAACAGCTCTGCATGTACAGAGACCCAAGTCAAATACAAAGTTGAACGCATCGCTGAAATCAATAGGCAATTATAAGACACTCCTGGATTAAGAAGCATGCAATGTATTCTATGTAGCAATTGAAGTGCAACCACATCAGATAAGACTTTTCATATGAAAATCATGTGGGCAAGCTAGTGGCAAAAATAAATTATAGCCTTCTAGAATCCAACAATTCTAGGGTATATAACAGGAATGTGTTATTCATCTAGCCAGTTGACAGCCTAATGGGAAAATAGAAATGGGGTTACATTGTATACAGTGGACATCTGTTTGATAACTAAATTAAGGCCCACACAGCAAACAAGGTGACTGGAACAAAGCACTAAGTATTTGTATGTCTTATTGCTCTCCTCATTTTTTAATATATCATAATGTTTTGGCTGATTTGTTCATATTTTGTGTTAATCAACTGTAAATTGAGAAGTTTTCTTTCGTTGGACAAGGTTTATTGGCTTAGTATTTTCTATGTTAAAGAGATATGGAGCCTCTTAATCATATTGAGTCATCCAAACTGAATTTTAAACAACCTCCAGTCATAATTCTGACTATTTGAAATCTTTTTTCCCCCCTTCCAACTAGTAGCTCATGCCTTTTTGACTGTTCCATTTCTATGATATCTCTGTTTATGTACAAAACATTCAAAAAGGGCTGTCACAGAAAGTGGCATCAATACAATATGATCAGAACAAATCTTTCTATTCCACAAGCTCTAAAAAATCCATGAGTAAATTGGTTTTACCTGCATCTTAACTAAGCAAGAGCTGCTCCTCAGAATTTTATTTCCATTAAAAAAAAAAAAGGAAATAGGTGTCTTTTCAGTAACATTCCCCAAAAGTTTCTAATCCATTTAAACAACATTTTAGGAAAATCTTGAAGCATAAGAATTATTCATGAGTTTAATTGTTAAGAATAAGCCTTTAAGAAAAGTATCAGCCAGTGCCCTGGAAAAAGGAAGGGGAAATTCTTTTTTTCATCAAGAAAAATAGAGCCATGGTGGCACAGTGGTTAGAGTGCAGTACTGCAGGCTACTTCTGCTGACTGCTGATTGCCAGCAATTTGGCAGTTCAAGTCCCACCGGCTCAAAGTTGACTCAGCCTTCCATCCTTCCGAGGTCGGTAAAATGAGGACCCAGATTGTTGGGGGCATTATGCTGATTCTGTAAAAACCGCTTAGAGAGGGCTGTAAAAGCACTGTGAAGTCTAAGTGCTATTGCTATTGCTATCAAGCAGGTGTAAAGCCGCGAAACCAACAGAGAACTTCTGGGAAACAAAAATTTAAATTTATTTGCCACTTATTTTGCCATGGGGCTACTCTAGGCAGCTTACAATAACAAAAAGGAAGAAAAATGAAAAGGTGTGTAAACAGAACAGAAGTAAAATAATAGAACAATAAAGTAAACAATGACAAAGGAACACAATGGGAATAAATGCCTCAGTATACTAACCAAAGAATGGATGGGTGGAGAGCAGACAGCTGGAAGGGGGGAGGGGAGTCTGCCATCAATCTACCAGCCACCTACAAACAAATACAAAGAAAATATTATCCTAAGCATGGTTTTATATCTGTAATTGTCATATGGTTCAATATAATATTTATACAAGGTAGTAAAATAGCCTATGAACATTTACATCATTTTAAAAAATATTTTGGGTTCTTCATAGTCCTGATTTCTGGGAGATTGAATTGATTGTCTTCTGGGTGAATGGAGGGGAGGTATCTAGGCTCTCCAGGGTCTTTCAGAGACCATGCATGAGTGGAAATGGAATCCCACCATACTCTCATATTTGCATGTGACATTTAATCCTTATCTCAGGCATTTGGGTAAAGAGTTGTGGGTATGGAGGCTGCAGTCCTGTATATGAGTAAATCACATTGGTGATTTAGAAATCTGTGTCATATAATGTTTTAGCTACCACATTTATGGCTGCAAGAATTTAGACAGAAACTAGATAGTAGCAAAAAGTGTTATCTATAGTTCTTCGCTTCCATTGAATGATTGGCTGCATCATTACAGCCCAGGTATAATAATTCTATACCCTACAAACATATTGATTTGTGTGTTAGTGTGTTTGTGTGTATGGGTGTGTGCACGCACAATTGTTTATTACACACACAAACACACACACACACACACTGCTTCTGAGGTATAGCATAAGTTGGTGTGAAGTGCAAAGCCTTCTGTCTATCAAAAAAGGCTAAGTAATTAAAAAAAAAGGCTTACTAGAAAAGATAGGCTTTTTTCCAAGAACTATGCATCACTTTAGTGAATGCCGAACCTCTTCATTTCCCCCCCCCTCTGAACTGCTTAGAGAATCAACAGTCTGGCTGGTAAACCATCTGTTTGCTGGTGCTGAAGTGCTTGGAAAATTGGTTAGCTGATTGGTTTCCTCTCCTCTATTCCTAAAGGCAGTCCTAATTTAGGCAGCTTTTACAACCTTTCCAGCATCCTCCTTATGCCCATAATTATTACTGTCATGCTCCATTTGCCTCTGCCCACTGATTCCGATGCACAATGCTTAAATTGGACTCTAATGCAGAACAAAATGTAAGCCATCTCTCTCTTGCTCCTAGCATCACCTATCACAATAGATTTCTTCTAAGTTGAATGATTTTCCTCATATTAAGCCTGAATACTGGTAAGGCAAAGAAATTTGTCACAGCAAAATTAAGGGGGGGGGAATGTTACTAATAAATATATGTGAGTGGAAAAGCTGAATGTCAAATTGAAGTAGAAAAATAGATCATGATGATGCGGAGCAGAAAAGAGTATCTGATGAAATATTTAATGCAACAAATAAGAGAATGTCTTTGCAAACCTCTAGTGTATCCAGAGATAGGAACATCCATAGGATACTCATTATTTTGACTTTCTGGAGATGACCTCAAACTGTAAAGGTTTCTTTAAAAACCTGGAACAAACCAGATTTTGTTTCAAATACTGTGAGATAGAAAGTGTCATCCCCGCAGAAAAGAAAATGAAAGACTCAGGGGCTCACTGTATGGTGTTTACCAATTCCAAATAACATTCAAAGTAATGTTTTCCTTCATTTTATTAGGTAAAAGGACTCCAATCTTTTTTGTGGAGGAGCTGAGTCTTTTTTCTTCCTTTATCTGTAAAGAATCCACCACCAGGTACAATGAAATGCATCAGGATTGTACATACTAAAAAGTAATGTATTCTCCAAAAGGGTAATGCAGAGAGTATTTAGGGTAAATATATGCTAACTAAACTCTCCAAAAACATGCTCATAGACATGCAAAAGAATGTGAGTGTTTACAACGATTATCTTGACTCTTTTACAGACATTCACACATACCCATCCAAGACATCCTGCCTCCAAATCTTGGTATCAGCCTTCCAGAATCTTCCAAATGATCTTATAAAATATAATAAGTAACAGGAGAAGTAATTATGACCTGAAAGGAAAGTAATCATGGCAGCCATTTTAAATTTTAATTCAGTTTAATCATAGGTTTATATCACAGGACTGTAGAATTAGAAGAATCATCAAGTTCAGGGGTCTCTAATCCTGGCAGCTTTAAGATTTGTGGATTTTAATTCACAGAATTCCTCAGCCAGCATAGCTGGCTGGGGAGTTCTGGGAGTTGAAGTCGACAAGTCTTAAAGTTGCCAAGTTTGGCGACCCCTGAACTAGTCTGACCTTCTGCAATGTGCAGGAAAACTCATTCAACCATTAAAAAAGGTAGTCCAGTCTTTTCTTAAAACCTATCAGAGATGGAAAACATACAACATCCATATATAAAATCACTTCGTATTTAGTTTTCCCCTGGTTATTATGTCTCCGAATATATGCCCCAGCATGTCAATCAAGACCAGGCATGAAACTTTGCTCAGCAAAAGTTGTACATACCTGAGTTAGAGATATTATAGTAGGGATGGGCAACTCTGTCCAGCTGTTCTAGGTCTATGAATTGGCTCTTATTTAATTCAAATTATTGAAATAATCAATTCAGGTCAAACATTTGAATCACATTTATACTTTAAACTGAATTTGCATTGACTTTGAAACACTATTTAAACCCTTTGAAAAATTATTTAATTTTGCTTTACATAATCTAATACATATCATCTCCAAAGCACAGGAAAAGGAAATGATTAAAACCCCAAATGCTGCCCTAAATCAGGCTGATGGAAGGGCACAAAATTAGTGCCTCTACAAAGCCTAAAGCATCCATTTTACCTCTTATCCCCTAACTTTTCATGAAATAAAATAATAAAAAAATGGTGAGTTAAAACTGCCTACTTTGTTGATGTCATATTGCCATTGGAAGTCCTCAACAGAGTGTATTCCTAATGTGAAAAAAAAAGAAAAACTTCACCCTTTCCTGAACTGGAGATTTAAAGGGTAGCCAAGAGTCAGTCAGTCTGTCTGTCTGCCTGCCTGCCTGCCTGCCTGCCTGCCTGCCTGTCTGTCTGTCTATCTTCTATCTTCTATCAAACTTATTTGCTGCCCTTTGCACAGTTCAGCTCAGGCAACTCTGAGCAGCTTACATCAAGATAAAATAACATATAACAATTATAAATATAAAATGGATTAAAATTACAAACAAACAAACTAACAAACAAACTGAAAAACAATCATTTGGAGGGGAGAGTTGGGGTACCTTATCTGTTAGCAGCAGCTTCCCCTTCAGGGCCGCATGCTAGCTGATAAAGCCATGCATTCTCAGAAATAGTTTTTAAAAATAGTCAAAGAAAGGAAGAGAATTGGAAATCAAAGTATGAAAGGACAATATTTTACAGCAGGTATGGGCAGTCCATCCTTCTGTTCCCTCCATTTATTCACTTATGCAGTTTATTGATGTAATTTATCTATTGCTTCTATCCTCATAGTCTACGTAGTTTACAGATGTTAAAAACTGCAATCCATGAGGCGCTATCTGTTGAGCAGCATTAGCCGTGGCTGGGCTGAAACAAGCAGCACATGGTAGTCACAGCCAAAACGAAATGTTTTTTTCTCTCCGGTAACCTCTTTTTCACTTTTTGTTATTCCCTTTTCTTTAGCTGCCTTCCAAGATGGAAAAAAAAAAGTCTCCAAACCAGAAATCTGAACTAAACTCTTGAAAGGCTCTTCAAGGGCCAAATGAAATGAGTTCAAAGGCCACATGTTGTTTTTCAGCCACATGCTGACCACCCATGTTTTTCATGGTCAAAGAGTTGAAAGATCAATTCTATCAGCATTTCTACTTGTTGAATGGGAGCCAGTGCCAAACACAGTGTAACTGGAGATGAGAACACATGTTATAGAAGATGCAGCGGTGCTACAGGAAGCAGTTTCCTCTTCTCTTATGATTAAAAACATTTGTTCCACATTTGATGTCATATTTTCATTTTAACTGAAGAGCACCCTTGATCTGCCTTCAACAAGGAACAACAATAGGGGGCTTTATTTGCAGCTAGGAAGAAATTCCCAGTGTCAAAATTCTTCCTTTGGCTTATAGTTTTTCTTTCCCACCCTGCTTTCCATAACAACCAGTGACTTTCTATGTTTATGTTCTATATCTCAAGAGAAAACAGAGTTTTCTCTTAAATTGTTTATAGTACAATAGCAATAGCATTTAGACTTATATACCGCTTCATAGTGCTTTACAGCCCTCTCTAAGCGGTTTACAGAGTTAGCATATTGCCCCCAACAATCTGGGTCCTCATTTTACCCACCTCAGAAGGATGGAAGGCTGAGTCAACCTTGAGCCGGTGAGATTTGAACCGCCAAACTGCAGCTAGCAGTCAGCTGAAGTAGCCTGCAGTGCTGCACTCTAACCACTGCGCCACCACTCATATATGCTGCTTCATAGTACTTTATAACCCTCTCTAAGCAGGTTACAGAATCAGCATATTGTCCCCAACAATCTGGTTCCTCATTTTACTGACCTCGGAAGGATGGAAGGGTGAGTCAACCTTGAGCCAGTGAAAAATCTTTATGATTTCTTGTAAGTATTATTGTAGTAAGTCATCATAGGTGTCTGTTCCTAATTACAACAGTGGCAAAATGACAAAATGTGTGTCCCAATGGTGCACCCTAGTCTCTACCCTTTCACCCGTGCCTTGTAACATAATATGGGAATAGAGAAAGAAGCAGAGTTTGCACTGCAACATCACAATGCACACTTTGTTACTTTCTCACCTCATTCCTCCAGTTTCTAAGTACATCATCTCAATCCAGGGCACATTCATATATGTGCATGTACATGTTTGCTTTTTATAGGGAGCTGAACCATTTGCAAGTTTTTGAGAAATGATTTGATGCTTCTTGCTAATTACAATACAGAATGAAAAGTTATACACATATTTAAACAGTAACAAAATACTGTTTAGTAAAATGTGGTTAATATAATATAAAATAATTTTTTTAAAAAAAACTTTACCTCCCAATGCTCAAGTTTCCCCTTTTTGAAACTAATGGAATCCTTTCCTTGGTTACAATATTGCAAGTAATGCTTCACTGAGTTTTAGTTAAATTGACATACATTTGTCTTAAGACAATTTTAAGTAGTCTGACAAACCTTGATTCTTCCTCTGTGTTTTACCTCGATAAATCAATTCATTTTTAGTTCCATTATGCAAAAGTCAAAAAGTAGTTCCATTTTTAATAAGTTTGATGAACTACAATTCAATTTTATGAAACGTAATGGAGTGAGAGACTCTTCAGCCTTGTTAATTGGGTTAAGTCAATTCAGCCTTCCATCCAAGCCAAGATATTCATTAAGAGAAATGCCATCCAGTGTTATAGAGCAGTGAAGTCAAAGAGGATGAGTTTCTCATTGGAGCTGAATAATAATGTCTAATCTACATCCAAATCATTATTTAAATATAGAAAAAAGATAGGCATGCAAGGCAATAAGTGCAGCACTCAATGCATTTAAATTAATGTTCTAACTTGATGTCCATAGACAAACATCACCAAGAATCACTATGAATCAGGGTCTTTGACTCCAACAGTGGCCATAAGTGGGAATTAATTTCATAAGCTGTTACATTATGTAACGCATTAGCAGAAGTGAGGCACTGTTCACCACTGGTCAATTTCTATTGGACATCTTGGTACTAAGTAGCTCTTAAGATTTTTAGAAAGATTGCTGACCCTGATATATTTTAGAGCAAGATACTTCATACAGTGCAAATTCAGGATCAGATAACTTCATTATGCTTCATCTGATTAAAGATTCATATTCTTTCTATGGAAATTTAAGAGACAAAACAAAAAAACTGAAGTCAGCCAACCAATTAATTTCTACGTATTGATACACCTGGATGTACAGATTAGAGCAAGGATCTTCAAATTTGGAAAATGTAAGACTAATGAACTCCAACTCCCATAATTCCCCAGCCAGCATGGCTGGTATTCTGGGAGTTGAAATCCATAAGTCTTCAAATTGCCAAGTTTGGAGACCTCTGGGGTAGAGGGTTCTCCTCCATGGAAGCTGTTCTATGTTATGGACAAGTTATGGACAATCACCAAAGCAGCAAACTTTGATCTGGGTCCTTCTTCACTTAGACTTTGATCATGCTATCTTAGAGACTATCTGTAGACCGTCTTTGCATTAGAAAAGAAGGACGTCTCTTAGTGCCCCAATATCTATTTTTCAAGAACCCAGGGAGATTGAAATTGAATTCTTTTTCCAAAGCACCAATACTTCTCTATTCTTCTCACACCCCTGCAACATAATAATTAATTCCAATTGTACCATGCTCAGTAAATGTTTTCTCTCCTGTGCACCTGGAGTGACTTTTTCCCTCCCTTCCTTCTTCTTACACCTGCTGCCATTTCAGGCTTTTTATGATGCCAGATGAAGTAGGTACACAAGAAAGAGCTTTTCAGCAATGGTGCTGAGAAACCAAATAATTTCCTATGAAGATCTTACAAGCCTCTTACTGTTTTGAACACATCTGTTTCTAAAGAGTCTCATACTTTTCATGTATAGATCTTTAATCTGTGATTTTAGCAGTGTACTGCTCTTCTGTTTTATTACATTTACTCATGTTTGTTGTACAGTGTTTGATGATGCTGTTTACTTGCCCTTATTATTAAGTTATATAAATTACTTTAGGTATTTAAAAAAAAACACCCGAAAGGTGGAAAGATAACAATAGAGGTGATGGAGGATTGAGACTGGGTTACTAATTCAGATCACAATTATATCTGTGGAAGTAATTTAGGAAACAGCCCTAACTCAAATCAATGCCTTAAGGGTTAAGGGATTTGTAGACCACATAAAAGATATGGCTCAACTGATGAGATGTCTTTGCCAGAATACTAATATCCACTTGGCTGGTTGATCAGAAGGCATGGAAAAAAGCATGGGTAGTCAAGGAATGACAACTTTTTCCATTACCGTCTCCACCATCATATACCAACCTACTATCACAAAGATAATCTTCCTGACTCCACTAAGATTAGCAGAAACACTCCTTTTTCCTTTCTTTTTTTAATGTTCAGCATGCCATCAATGCTGACTGCATTGCCTGTATGATATAACTGAGGCAGCTGGCTTCTGTCAGGCAAAGTCAGTGAGGGAAGCCAGATTCTCATGATTCACTTAACAACGGAAGTGATTCATTTATTTTGCTTATTGTGGCAAAAAAGGTCATAAAATGGGACAAAAATCACTTCATTGCCTTGCTTAGCAAGGGAAATTTTGGGCTCAATTGTGGTTGTAAGTCGAGCAGTACCTAACCCTACTTCTAAAGTTTATAAAATGATTTAGTTTGTCAACTCCTTATGTAATGCAATTGTAATCCTGGGTAACATTACAAAAGTTGGATCTCAGCTTTGTTCTCCCTTTTTCTACTAATATAAAAGTCTTAGCTTGCTAAAGTCTTCAAGGAAGGAAAACTCCTCATTTTTCAAACAAGTGACACGAGGCATTCTTTAGAATTTATTTCCAGTGAATTTTTTTTCCCCAGACAGTATTTCAGAGAAAGAAATTGGGCAAAGAAACCATGTAGGAGTTTGTGCAGGGATTAGAACCTTTTAAAGTGATTAGGAAAGCTTTAACCTTTGATAAGTTGGCTGAACTAGTTTTGACCTCTTGCATGGTAATAACAAACAGTGCGTGCTAGCCATTTCCAAGGAGGCTATTGAATAATGTTGATTTCATAAGGCACCATGCAGAGTCCACAAGAATATAAATGCTACACATTTCTCTCTGAAAAGAACCGTTGCTCATATGTGGAATAAATCCTAACAGATCTGGAGGCTGGAGAGAGAATAAAGTGCCATTCCACAAAATTATTCTAAGAGCTGTGCAATGTTGATGAGCTAGAGAGCCTTCCTTTCACCTCCCCACCACCCACTCCCAAATATTTTGGCTTTCTTAGAACCACAGTAAAACCAGTGGTTTTTATTGTGAATGGTTTTACAGAAGTATTGCTGTGTGATATTTTGGAAATAACCATTATGCAATTGTGCAGGAAGTAGATGACATGTAATAACCCCTAAATGAAACTCAGAGGGGGAAACATTATTTAGATTATAACAGAATGGAGCTGACCAAATCAATCACTCCCTTAATAGTTCGTAATCACAGATTCTTGATCTAATAGAGAACACAACTACAGCTAGAAAATAATCACCTTCCGGTTCTTTGTTTAGCACTGATGTTTAAACCAACAGCAGTCCTCTTATGGACAGAGCAGGAAAGATACAAATCCCACTTCTTTCTGTCCATGTGCCACTACTCACATGACTGCAGGAGAAGAGTGAAACACAAGACAAAAGAGTGAGGATTCCTTGAGCAGCTTTATTGTCACCATATTTGCTTCTGGGTTAGTAAACTGATTAGAACAGTATTTTTCAAAATTGGCAAGGGTAAGATGTGTGGACTTCAACTTCCAGAATTCCCTAGCCAGTATTCTGACTTCTGGATTAGAGTACTAATCTTCTGGCTCTTGTTCCTGCTGAGGTGACATAAGTATACATTGAGTTTCAATAGCAACTGTCTATAAACCCCCCCTCCCCCAACTTCCAATCTAATAAATTCCTGCCCTGGAATTTCCTGCTTGTGTTCCATCCAACTTTTAAAGTTTAGCCCTGCTCATTATTAGATTTTTATCGAATCTTTTTATATACTGTATAACTCAAGGTTGAGAACATACCTCACGCTCCTTCCTCCTATTTTCCCAACAACCAACCTATGATTAGGTTGAACTGTGGCTGACCCAAAGCGACTTACCTGGCTAACTATCATGTCTAGAACGTCACACATATCCTTGCAGAACTCTATGTATCTTAAAATACATTACCAATTAGAGTTGTTTCATCTTTGTATTTATTAGTTTCCATAGTTGCACATGTTAGAATACATTTAGATGAAATCCTGTTAGTACATCTAAAGCAATTTGCAGATATAATCAGAGAACTGTATCTATTTGTTGCCTTTTAGAAGTTGTCTGGATTTTTGCATCCTCAATATGGTAGCCCTAAGTATACCCAAATCCCTTTCCAAAGATTATTTAAAGGACATGTTGGGTGAACATTGGGGATTAAGAAGTCTGTCTGTGGCCTTGTGGTCTCATTTGATATTATTTGGCCTGTAGTTTATCTGTACAGTACATATCCATCTCTAACACTTTTATGCTGTAAAGAAATCCATGACTGAATAACTCTTCAAATATTAGCTTTCTCACAGTGACATACCCAATCTTTACAGCAATTCTAAGACCTGAAAGATTTAGCAGATATCTTAATTGAATATAACCTTATAGTATTAAATTGCTAAATTAAGCAAGAGATGCACACGTTCAGAGCCTACATTTAAATTCCCCTTTAGCAATACCTAAATTCATATTTTAAAAAAATACACTTGAGGAAAATTTAAAAAAAAAAATCAAAAGCATGTAGCCAGTGAATTATTTTTTCCACCAGATGTCTCCATCTGAAAGTTTTATGGATGTAACTAATATTAGTAAAAACAGAACAAATTAGCAAGCAAGTAGAACTTCCAATTCTTATTTTGCTCACTACATTTGATTTGGAGGCACAGTGGTATTTAAAAGTCAAACATTCTTCAACTATGATTGTAGCTATGATGATTATTTGGAGATTTAATGTATACTAAACAAGTTGAAAAGTAAAATTGTTGTGATAGACTAATGAAAGCTAGATTATGCTGTACATGTGAGCTGCCCTTCAAAAGTATCTGGAAACTTCACTTGGTACAAAATACAGCAGCGCAGGGAGTTATGCAAGTTTCTAGAAGAACATGTTATACCTCTTCTCCATAAGCTGCATTGGTTACCAGCCTGCTTATGGGTCCAATTCAAGGTGCTCCTTGTGACCTATATGGCATAGGACCAGGTTATTTGAGGGACTGCCTCTCCCCATTTACATATACACATCAAACCAATCCAGCCAGAGAACCTGCTGCAGGTCCTGTTGGTTCACTTAGCATGTCTTATATGGTGGACCTTTCTGCTGTTGCCCCTGCTTTATGGAATATTCTGCTCCACAAAGTGAGGCTGGCTTAAATCTGTTTAACTTTCCAGTTAAACAGATTTCCTTCAAGACCAGTTTGGGTAATCATGCCTGGGGATCCCAAGGGCTTGGTGAAATATTAAGATGACTTTAAATAATTAACACCTGCTGTTTACCTATTTTTTTTTATGCTTATATTTCTTCAGTTTTTAATATTGATATGTGTTTGTATGTATTGTTTTTAGCTTTGTTATATGAAGCCTAGAGTTACTTGTTTGTGAGTTGGGCATCTACATAAATATAACAAATGAATAAATAAAATATCACAATGTCACAATGCAAAATCTGCAGGTCTTTCCTACATATGTTGCAAGGTTGCATGTCTGCCATTGTAGTACAATAATTCTTTTCCTCCTCTTCTTTTTACCTTCTCCTCTCCTTTCCTTCTTCTAGTGAGATCCTACGGATGCTGCAGGTAGAACATGAATGCAGATATCTACCCTGAAAGTAGGTTCCAATCAGGCAAACATTGATTCCCAAATCAAGGATTTTAATACTGAATAACATCCTGAATCAGTCTAAAGGTCAATCTAATATACAGTGACAATATTTTCTTGAAAAATAAAATAAAAATAAAAACAAATCTGAGAAGGGGGCAAATCTAAAAGATATTCATAAGGGTAACTTATTAATTTGATTCATTTATCATTTATAAGTAATATATTTATGTGTAAATAAAATATTTATAATTTATTTATAACTTTGGTTTACAAAGGAAAATTCAAGACAAAAATCAAGAAAATAAATGTTTAATGTAAAGAAGACCTTTCTGAAAGTCCTTTGTCATAAAAAGCTTATTGTCACTGTAAATTAACATAATTTAATTTAGTATCTTCTCCAATAGGTGGAAACTACTACTATAGCATAGTAGTCTATAGCAGGGGTCCCCAACCTTTTGGACCTCAGGGACCACCAAGGTCATAATTTTAAATCCCGCGGACCACCAAATTCATAATTTTAAATCCCACGGACCCTAATTCATAATTTTAAGTCCCGGACCACTAATATGAATTTTTTTGAAAAGATAAATACATTTGTAAAATAATGATCAGAGAACTTCCATTTTATTAATATGAAATGCACCTATTTAATATAACAAAATTATAAATGCTTATTTAATTATAACAAAATCGTAAATGCTTATTTAATCATAAAATCTTTAAAGGTTGTTTTAATTGTAACAAAAGTATTAAAGTTAGTGTAATTATTACAAAATAATTGAAGCTTATTTGTGGCTTGCTGATGTTGTTGGGAAAGTCAGTCCCATATTCCAGAGCCGTAGTGTAGTCCCTTCCTTTCCCTCTCCTCCCTTTCCTTCCCCCCTTTCCTTTCCTTCTTTCCTTTCCTCTTCTTCCTTTCCTTCCTCCTCTCCTCTCCTCTCCTCTCCTTTCCTTCCCTTTCCTTTCCTTTCCTTTGCTTTCTTTTCCTTCCTTCCCTTCCTTCCTTCCCTCCTTCCTTCCCTCCTTCCTTCCTTCCTTCCTTCCCTCCCTTCCTTCCTTCCTTCCTTCCTTCCTTCCTTCCTTCCTTCCTTCCTTTCTCTCTCTTCCTTTCTTTCTTGTCTCTATCTCCCTTCCTCTTTCTTTCTTTCTCTTTCTCTCTTCTCAGTGGCAGGAGAAGGAAGAAAGTGCTCTGGGAGGGAGGGCAGTCCGGTGCTGCCGCCGCCCCTCTCGCCTTCGGCCCTGGGCAGCATCAAGGCGCGCACCTACGGAGCTCTGCTGGCCTCAGGCTCCGGGGCTGGTGGGGGCCTTGGCAGGGCAGGGAGACAGTGATGCTGCCTGGAGAGCCGGCGGATGGGTGTGCCGGGCGCTTCCACCCGCCCCTTGCTCTGGCCGTCTCCCGGGAAGTTCACAGGAAGTGGCGGCAGGTGGAGCTGGGCAGGGTGGCAGCGCCCAGTGAGGAAGGCTGGGCAGGGAGGCATGGCCAATTGTCTCTTCACGCTTCCCGCTTCACTCGTGGGGCAGATGGCCTGGAAGCCACCAGCGGCACCCAGCTAAGAAGCGCAGTTGAGCGGGGCTTGGGCAACGCAGCCTATTGCACGGATGGGCCTCGTGGTGGTGGGCTTCGCTGCAACCAGTGTCCCTGCCCGACCCGTCTGCGGGCTTTACGATGCCCGCTTGAGCAGCCATGAGCCCCCATGGCCTGGGCCAAGGGAAGCGCCGGCTGGTCTCCAGCCTGCCCAGTCCCCTGCGAGGTTGGCGGCCAGTAGGTGGGTGGGCAGCCCTTGGTGGAGATGCAGCTGCTGCTGCTCTGGGGTCTGAGAAGGGAGGGCAACACTCTCAGACCCCCCTCAGAACTAGAGGAGCAGTCGCAGCCACAGCAGCTGCTGCCATCCTTTCAGGGGCGAGACCAGGCAGGCTGGAGACCGGCTGGCACTTCCCTTGGCCCAGGCCATGGGGGCTCATGGCTGCTTAAACAGGGAATAACCCTGTGTGCTTCCACTGTCTGCTTTTCTTGGGCGGCTTTGAGGCCCAGCTGAGCGTTTAGGAAAAGGCGACTTATTTAAGGGGACGCGCCAGGATGGGCGTCGCGAAGCCCACAGCCGGGTCGGGCAGGGATGCTGGCTTGCAGCGAAGCCCACCACCACAACGCCCCTGAGAAGCTGGCGGCAGCTGCTGCGGTTGCTCCTCTGGTTCCGAGGGGGTCTGAGAGTGCATGTGCAGCCCCGGGACATACGCTTGCCTTCCGAAGCCCTGCCGCTGCCACTGCTCTCCTTCTCAGCCCCAGAGCAGCAATAGCTGCGTCTCCACCAAGGGCCGCCAACCTCAGAAGGCAAGTGTCCATTGCATCTGCAATGGAAAGCAAACTCCGGCTGCTCCCTGGACCGGATGCCGTTTACCAAGATTTCTCCACGGACCACCAAAATTTTCTCACGGACCACCAGTGGTCCGCAACCCACCGGTTGGTGACCTGTGGTCTATAGCATAGACTACTATAGCACAAAAAACTGAATAGTTTCTAGGAAAGAAAATGAAGAACAGTAATTTGTAGGCTTAACCTTCTTTTTTGCTTTCAAATGCTTTTCAAAATCCATTTGAAATAATTGTAATTATATCTCAATGTTATACATTAATTAAGCACCAAGTTAGAGGTATTTCCATGATAGTAATCCAATTGTGTGCTTCCTGTATGTATGCAAATCTTTGATATATTCCTACTTATTTTCTTTTTTATAAACTTTACAAACATTAAAATTATCATTTTTAAAACCTTACTTATTAATTTGTAATATCAATTACAAAGCTATATAATGATATAACTATACTATTATATGAAAGACAATTTACTTTCCAGAAGAATCCTAACATATAAAAGTATGTAATGAAAAAGAAAATAAAAAGAAAGTTGTATACCAATCGACTGAAGAGGTTGGGATGGAAAACAGAGAAAAGATAACTAAAAAAGACAACAAAAAATCCCAGCAAAAGTAACAAAGCAAAACTAGAAACAACAAACACCTAAATTATATCTAACTCAAATGTAAAGTAAAATGTTAAGGAAGAAAATATATATATAACACTATTATTTTTTTTTGTTTTTCAATTCCAATGTCTTGCAAAAGGATAACTAATTAAAAATGATAAGTAAAAAAAAAACAAATTAAAGTGGAAACAGAAGAGCACACTGTAGGAGTAGGCAAACAGGTAAAGCTTCAAAGTGATTAGTCTGCCTGTTGCAAAGTACAGATGCATATCAGACTCCTCTTCCTTATTTCAGTTTAGACAGCCCATATTTCTTCCCATATTGACCATAATTTTCAACACACTTTGGTACAACAACACAACTATGAACTCCTAGAGTGGGGTATCCAACTTTGGCAACTCACCAATCTCAAAGTGGCCAAGGTTGGACCCTCCTGCCCTAGATGTTATCACCCACCCACTCCTGTTTACAAGCTGCTGGCTAAAACATTAGGGAAGGGCTTTAGAGACTAGTTCCTGCTGCAGGAGAACACAGAATTTCATTATTGGTTGGTGCTATCTGGAAATGTAGGTAGAAACGTTTCTTTTGTGCCTACTGGAAGTGCTATCTGCTATCCAATTTCATGCATATGTTTTCATTTCCCTCTATGCCCATTTACAAATATGAATTTTTTTTAAAGGGTTAAAAAATGGATTAGTCTACCATTATAGCATCTTGTCATGAATTCTTTTATGTAATCCAAATCAGTTGGCTCCAAAATCTAAGAAAGCCAACTCAAGCACACAGGCCCCTAAGCAACATCAACACAAGCACTCCAAAAGCTAGTACTCACAGCTCATTACTCCACTCTTACCCACTTCTGCTACACCCCTACTTCTACTACTGCTCGTGAGTCTTAGTGCTGAAGAACAGTTTTCTTTTTTCATCTCTCTTAGTCTGCTTCAGAATGTTTGTTTTTCCACAGACAACACACCCCATCACCCAGCTGCCTCTCTATTCCACTTTTACAGTTACTATACTGGCTAGCGGGAAGTCTTAAATAGACAGGGCAAGGCAGTCATTTTGTAGGCCATTCTCCCCTCAAACATTTATTAAAAAATAATATATATAATATTATTATAAAAATAATTTTAAAAAATAATATGCCACAGCCAAATCTCTGCAGCCAAATTGCCATGGCCAACTTGCCTCAGCCAACTCACCATGGCCAACTCGCTGTGGGACAACTCACTGCGGGACAAGTTAACAATTCTGTTTATTTAAAATAAATTTAAAAATATTTTAATTTTTGCCATTCACATTTTATTCTGCCCCTTGTTTTGCATCCATTCTTTAATGAGTCTATTCCACCATTCTTCAATATTAGTGTAACTCTTGTCCTCCAGCAAGTTGGCCATGGTGTCTTGTCCCACAGTGAGTTGGCCACGGCAAGTGCAAATTGTCATAGACCCAACAAAGACTTAAGGTAACCCAAACTTTGGAATGGAAAAATATGAAACTTCTGATTAAAATGCATTTTTAAAATATGCATTTTTACACATTTTGTACTATATGGGCCAAGCAATGTGTCTCAACATTTGTTGAGATATATAAACAAAAGGACGATTATGCACAGTTCTCTTCATTTAACTGAGAAGGATGAATCAGGCCTATTTTCTTGAAAATATAGATTGAATGAAATCTTAAAACATTGCTAAGTAAAAGTGAAGGCCAGCACTTTGAATTACTGTATGTTCTACAGCAGACCAGAAGCCAGTGATGTTCTTTTAAGACTGCCAAGCTGTGCTTTGTCAGCTTATTTATGTAGTAGTTTTTTTTAAAAAAAGCTATCCAGAAGTTGGTGGGGGGGGGGAAACCATGCTGTTGTGAACAACTACAATGACATTAAAGCTTTGCTAATCAGCCTTGTCCATGGTTGTGATCCTTTGCATTCAGTCATTCAGATCTAAGTGATCGTAAAATTATCTCAGCCAACTTTAAAGCATCCCCTCCCCAAGAGTAGAAATTGCAGGCTGATCAATGAGCCTGAAGCAGTCACTTAAGGAAAACTATACACTTAAAGCTAATTTGTGCTGATTTTGTGCTCTCTAAAACTACATCAGAGGATGAAAGTTGTAATTAGATTAGATGCAAATGATGTGGTCATAGTGACACCTGTAGGAGATCTGGATAGATTGTGGACATATGCAGAACTATTGCACATTTTTCTTGTTGAAACCTCTGGGGGAGGGAAAGTTTTATTAAAGAAAGTGTTTTACTGATAGAAATGAAAGGGGACACACAGAGAGAGAGAAAAACCCCCCACTGTTAATCAGCACCTGCTGGAATCTTGATGCCACAAGTTTTACCAGCAATGCTGGATGGATTGAATTCTACATTTTTCCATAAAGTTACTCAGCATATAGAAAACCAGGTAACTTCCCACACTTATTGCAGAAGAGGGCAATGTGATCTATTTTCATATCAAGAAAATGTGACTTTTAAGAGATTGCTCAGGGAAACTGCATAGCCATGTGTAGAGAAAGGAGAAAAGGAAGGTTTTTCATCTCTGTAGAGCACTTCCATATTGGATTTTGGTCCTCTCCCCAAATGATGGTCTGTCATCAACCAGCCCATCAACCATGGATGGTAAGCAGGTGGATTTTCTTCCAGCTGAGGTGCCAACAAATTCAAATTGCCAGTCAAAGGAATTTCTGCCAGCCTTTACCTCAAGTGCCATGCCCCTTCCTCCATTGGCTATGAGGTAATCATAACTTAACAGTACTCTTAGATTCAAATGTGAGATGTTTTCTGAGCCAGAGCACCTATTTTCTGTTTTTGTTTTTGCTTCTTGGTTTCAGGAAGATGTGTAAGACAATGACAAGGAAAAGCTGCTGACTAAGAGCCAATTGATCAGATGAAGTAGCTCAGCTGAACTATAGCAGCTCTCACAACAGCTGATTGGTCTAGTAGTTAAGGCACTAGGCTAGAAACCAGGGGATCCAGGGTTCTAGTGCTCTCTTAGGCATGAAAAACAGGTGGGTGTTCTTGGGTCAATCATTTTCTCTTAGGGGAAAAATAGGATGAGAAAGGATAATCATTTGGGAAGTATTGGTGGCACAAAGCCATGAAAGTGGCATGAAAGCATCCCTAAAACCTGAAAAGCCATTTAAGCTATCAGATCCAGCTCCCTGCTCAGCAGAGGAATCACAAATAAAGCATGATACATGTATCAGCCCAACATGTCCTATCAACTATTCAAGACAGGCAAGTTCCAGAAACAAGCATGGTAGTTATTCCAGGAATGTTCTTTAATAATTATAGGATTGAATTACCAAATCTTGAAATCCTGACAGAATGTCTCTGTCTCTTCTTATACTAAACAAAATCAATGCAGAGTTATTTTGTGTGTTTCTGACAGTTTTATTTTTCTCAGAACTGAATAATCTCTTCTAAAATCCCCCCCTTAAAAAATCCCCCATTCCTCCTCCATTTCCATGGCAAGTCTACATTTCTTCGCATCTCTCTAGGAATGTCTATATACTCCATTATATCTTTCCTCCCTTATTTCCTGTTCTTTTCTGCAGTTATTCATACGATGTGGCTGTGTAAACACTTTTCACTCTACTTTCCTCCTACAAATTGTTCAAGACCTGGTCTTTCAGTTATGGACAATTATCTATCTCAAATATTTAAGAAGGATTTTTATATATATTTATAGATATATATATATAAAGTGTGTGTGTGTGTAATATATCTATCTATCCATCTATCTATCCATCATCTATCTATATTGTGTGTGTATATATATATATATATATATAATATATATATATAGGTCTGTGGTTATTCGGGTTTTCTCCCGCGTGAAGTTGGAGATGTCATTGCAACGTTTCGACGAAGTCTCATTCGTCATCTTCAGGCTGATTATCAGGCTTGTGTCTTCAGCCTCCTGCTTCTAGGAGCAATGTGAGAATTGTAGCTGTTTCTTCCTTTTAACTGCCAGTGGGGTTTGAACTGATAGGGTGGGGGCTTGGCTGTGTTCTGATAGTTGGTTGTTTGCTTCCTGTATGGATTAGAGGGGTTTGGAGTGGTTAATGATGCAGCTGCAGTCTGGCTTCTCGTTTGTGGTCGTGACTCAGCAGTATGGGCTTGGGCTTGTTTTTTGCGTGGGTGTTTGGGTGTTTGATCCTGTGTGGTTTTCGTGAGTGTGGGTCTGGTGTCATTCTTTGGGTTAGGGACACGTTTGTCAGTAAGTGCGGGTTTCCAAATGGCTGGTAGGCGTGATGTGTCATCTCGTTTATTCATGCTATGTGGACGTTTTTCTATCTCTATTGCTTCTCTGATTATTCTCTGCTAAAAATGACTTAGCAG
>QLTV01003974.1:350011-369099 GCA_003457575.1 Thermophis baileyi
CTGGGGAATTCTGGTAGTCCACAACAGAGGTGGGTTCCTCCCGGTTCGGACCGGTTTGCCCGAACCAGTAGTGACCCGCTGGTGACGTCACGATGACGTCATCGAACTGGATCAGTCGGTGCCGGTCCGTGGGCGCCGCCCGTGGGGGCTGCCATCTTTTTTTGAATTTTTTTGATATTTTTTTCCTTCTGAGCATGCCCAGAAGCTGACTTCCGGCACTGTGCATGTGGTTGCCATCTTTTTTTCGGCTTTGGTTTTTTATTTTTTATTTTTTTTTATTTTTTTTGAAATTTTTGTTATTGCGCATGCGCGCGCAAAGCGCGTGCGCACCCACGAGGTGCGCCCATGCAGCGTGGGAGGGAGCGAGATAACTTGGAACCCACCCCTGTGGGGTGTGTGTGTGGTGTGTGTGTGTAGTGTGTGTGTGTGTGTGTAGTGTGTGTGTGTATGTGTGTGTGTGTGTGTGTGTGTGTGTGTGTGTGTGTGTGTGTGTGTGTGTGTGTGTGTGTATATATAAATAATATATAGAGAGAGGCTATAGCCTGAGGGCAAAATCTAATCATCAACCAGGCAAGTAATATTTTACATCTTATTGTTTTGTAGATTTTTATTTAACTGAATTGATTTATTGGCAATTTTGGTAGGAAGTAGGATTGCATGTTAATTAGTTTTGCTATTTTGGTATGTCTAAATTACTTGGAGTGTTATTGGTTAGAGTGTTATGTTTTTGTAATTTTAATGTGTGAATATTTGAAATTACTGGTTATCTTTGACATTAATTGTCTTCAATGGCCACAATTGAAATTGAATGCTTTTCTAAATAAGCTTTTGGCCTATCCAGTTGGACTTACACACACACACACACACACACACACACAGACACACACACAACATACATACATACATACATACATATGTGTGTGTGTGCACGTATATGTATGTATTTGTGTGTGTGTGTGTGTGTGTATGTATGTATGTATGTATGTATGTATGTATGTATGTATGTATGTATGTATGTATGTATGTATCTTGTATCTTATATGTATCCTAACCACACAATTTTATCATGGCTTATCATATACCAATGGTTATTTGTAGACTGTGTCCATTCCTGTCTACAATACAGCTATCCATTTGTTTATCCATGACCTTTATCTTTTGCTGGTGAGTATAGAAATAGGAAGCCATCATGTCCCCAGTCGCACTTTTATTTTAGAATTGATTTCTTTCTTTAATGGTTTTCTGCAACTGATGCTTTATGTGTAACAGGGAAAGGCATTCTGATATCCCACAGATGTTCTGGGTCCTGTCCAATCATAAAAGAGTATGAGAGCCATAATGAAAAACATCTGTAAAGAAGCAGATGACCTATCTTTGGTGTTTAGTATCTTTGGCTGTTCTTTTTCTTCAGCTAACCAGGATTTATCCACTTTCACTTTTTATGGATCATCTGTATGAAAGACATGAGAAATGTTTGCAGGCTGAAGGAATTTAAAGAATTCAGTGGCAAAGATTGACTGAGAGCCACTTGGTAGAAAACCTTGGGTCAAACTTTTTTGCTTGCATATATTCAAATGAAAATAAAAGAAAATAGAGTTATAAAAAAGAAATGAACAGGAATGTCAACAGAAGGGCCAAGAGTAGGATTTTCAGGTTTTTTTTTTAAACCAGGAGAAAGTGTTTGAGGGTTGTGGTTGTTTTTAAATAAAACAACTAGAAATAAAACATTTCTATTTGTGTGAAGTCTAACAAAAACATGAGGAAATTGTAACACTGTGTGTGTGTGTGTGTGTGTGTGTGTGTGTGTGTGTGAAGAGATGCTTTTGATTAGTCTTGATTCTTGGAGTTAAAGTAGAGCAAGAAATAGTCTCCACCAGAAGAGCAGAAGTGAACTTCGTTAGGATTGTCTATCATACCAATTTTTCAAGCCTGACTGTACTTGGTCTCCCTTCCCTCTTATATGCCAGTGAATCAGGGAGAAACCTGCTTGAGTTTACTGTAAATCAGGGGTGTCAAACTCAAGTCGTCACGGCAGTGTCACGTGACATATGAGGACTTCCCCCCTTCGCTATACCAGGTGTGGGCATGGCCAGTGCATGACGCATCTGGCCCACGGGTCGGGAGTTTGACAGCTCTGCTCTAAATGCTATTTTGCTTCCTAAGACTTAGAGATTTCAGTCCATTTTGCATATAGAGCATCTATTCCATATTATCTATTCCATCAGGATTATCTCCCTGATTCTCTACACATTATTGAAATCCATATTCATTTTATCACACCCAGAGAATATTTTTGTTAGTGCACATAAAAGCTAAGTATTTGGAAAAATGAATAATATGTATAATGTGTAATATTTTTGCTGTTTTGTCTGGTAGATAAGAAACTAAAGGTAACTTTTAATAATTACATTTTCATATAAATGTACATTATATTGACTCACCAATGCACCCTATAACCTTCCCATGTATAAAATAAATTATTTGAATCTGTAATTTCCTTTTTTTTATAACCAATGTTTATGATGACAATGTATTACTAATCTGTCTCACTAAATGTCACCATAATAAATGGCCTATAAAGCATTTAATTTCATGCAAAATCTTCCTTAAAATATTGGAGTAGAATAAGTTATAATTTTAATATATTTTTCAAAATGTCACAATTTGTAAACCTGTCATGAAAACTCCATAAACCCACTTTCAATATGTGTAACTCAGCAAGTCCTTTGAATAATATGGTAGTTTCATTAATGTACATAATTAGAACTGTAAAGTAAAGATATTAAAATCTCTATTTCTTCAGGCTAAATAATCCCCTGATGTACAATAGGGACATAACCGTTTGTATATTTCAGCAGTAAAAACAAGAGAATATATTAATTCAAATATTGTGTCTGTCTCTGTATGTGTGTTCTAGTGATATGCAAAAGGATTCAAAATTCACTTTCCATGTGAGAGATGAAGACGAAAACATATTTTATGTTTCCTAGTAAAATTTCTATGAGATGATGCTCTGTGAAGGAATTTCTGAAACCACATTAAAGAATAAGGCAAAAACAAACAAACAAAGAAAAGCTCTTCTCCAATAAAACTGAACTTGTAACCAAGGCATTCAAGACCGAGTATGAATGTTAGAATTAAGAGAACATGATTAGCTATGCTCTTTGGATTTAAAGGACACTGTTCACCTTGAGCAGGCTTTTCACTTCCATTCAACTAATAATCACCCTACCACTGTCTGTTTAATATCCCCCTACCTCTCCAAAAGTAAATTGAGAAAGGGAGTATCAGTAGGGAATGGAAGAAATTTCCAGCAATAGTGGGAGAGCTCCAATAGATCACTCTTCAGCAGGAATTGGTAAGACCCTTTTCTCTTTGATTTCTTTCTTTTTCTTACCTTATATTCATTTGCATTAATCTATCTATCTATCTATCTATCTATCTATCTATCTATCTATCTATCTATCTATCTATCTATCTATCTATCTATCTATCTTATTCATCCATTCTCTTGGGATTCATAAAATTTTCAAATCATCTTAAGTACTTCCCTTCCAATGCCAAGTCATCATTTATTTAAAACAAATGTCTATTGCTAAGGAGTTTTTGTAACACTCATCCTTGAAAAATGGTTCTACATAATTTCTTGAAGACTGGAAAATGATAAGACTCAGGAGAGTTTGAAGTATCTAGGTTTCTAAAAAGTTGATGAAAATTCAGGCTCATATCTTTTATATTATGTAGAAAAATTCACGCAGTTTACTAAATTCTTGGTTAGAATTGTTAGAATTAGAATAAACAAACAAACTTATCTATCTGTCTGTCTGTCTGTCTGTCTGTCTGTCTGTCTGTCTGTCTGTCTGTCTGTCTATCTATCTATCTATCTATCTATCTATCTATCTATCTATCTATCTATCTATCTATCTATCTATCTATCTATCTATCTATCTATCCTATTTCTAAATTGCCCATCTCCCTCAGATGAGACAGGGAGGAAGAAAGAGAGACAGAAAGTTTTCCAAGATGCTTCCTAGTTATTTCTTAACAAATGATTTTAACAATATCATGTTAAAAGCAGGGGTGAAATCCAGCAGGTTCTGACTGAAATTTTGAGTAGTTCGGAGAACCGGCAAATACCACCTCTGGCTGGCCACAGAGTGGGGTGGGAATGGAGATTTTGCAATATCCTTCCCTCAGGAGTGGGAAGGGAATGGGGATTTTGCAGTATCCTGCCCCTGCCACACCCACCAAGCCATGCCCACCAAGCCATACCACACCATGCCAACCAAGCCATGCCCAGAAACCCGGTAGTAAAAGAAATTGGATTTCACCACTGGTTAAAAGGCTTTCAAAAGATTAAGTGCAAATTTAAGTGCATAGTAGACCATCTTGCCTCTGAAGATCACAGTTGCTTGTGAAATGTCAGGAAATCTGTTGGCTAGATTATGGTCACTGAACCCGGAAGCCCAACATTGCCTAACAAATTCCAGCCATAAAAGCCTACACCAGTATAAATGCAAACTATTTATGGACTTGTTAGATGTTAATAGTCATGTGTGAACAGCATTACGTTTTCTGGAAGAAATAATATTTAAACTCAAATGTTTTTTGGACAGTGCACATCTCAACTTCATGAATTTACTCAGGTTATTCCTGTATGGTGCAATATTCAGAATAGATTATTTTATTTCAATATTGCAATCCTGAGATCTGCTGGTGGTTTTCCATTCGAGTATTAATCCTGTATATCCTCTTGATTGTCTAAAGTGTCTGTGGCTGCCAAATGAGGGGTCAGCATTACCCCAGTGAAAATAAAATCATATGTTAATATCACTGCAAATCCTCCCTTTTCAGACTTTTATCCCATTATTGGACACAACTACACAAATCATGGGATTTATGTCACAATTGGGTCATACACCTTTTTTCACTTTCCTGGAGACTTGTGACTGCTACCTCCTGAAATGAATATTGTTCTTTTACCAAAGGAAGCGACAATTGTAATTTTATTTTGAGAATGGAAGGAAGTTCTATTTTACCAAAGCAAGCAATGTCCTTATAACTGCAATGTCTTTCTTCCTTTGTGGTAATTTCTTTGATGTCTATGCTATATTTCTCTGTCTTTCTCTTGGCCTCAATTGACTTTTAGTAATAAAGCTCAAATATCTTACAAATCAAAGAAAACATTTGTTTCACAGATTGTAATGATGATGGTGTGAAGGACACAGGCAGATCTTGACATGCATGCTGCAAGAAAAACACTTCAATAAGAGTTGACATAGAAGAAGAGAAAGAAAAATAAGTTGATCTTTCATTCAATTGAAACTTTCCATCAAAGTAAGACTTGTGCTTTTTAGAAATACAATTATTATATGGATTGATTTGTAATGATTACAAGGTCAGTTTCTTTAGAACATGTATCATCTGTCACCTTGAGATACAGCAAAGTTACTTCTCTCTCAAAAACACACAAGCAGCCAGCAAATCAAAATGTATTCTACTGAAGCTGAAAAGTATTTTCCATCATTGCCTTGAAAAGCAGAGTCTCAACTCATATGAATAATCTTATCTCTGTTGCATCTGATCACATTCTTTTGTACAAGGCCAGTGTGAATTGTGCATTTTTTTGTGAAGCATGACTCTACAGTGTTCTGGAGAAAAAAGAAACCCCAAAGTCACTTTGCTCAAAGGCCCAATGTAAAACAAGGAGGGTCTCTGCATTCTTATACAGCATATTCATCATTCTCTATGGTAAATGAATTCACTCCTGGCAGATTTTCACAATGATGACTGCAAAATGCAAATTTTTAGATTAGGCTTGTCAGGTGCAAAGTTGGAAGCTATTATTTAAAACACTCCTCAAATCAACAAGAAGGTATGCAGAAGCAATATTTTCCTCTCCACTGTGTCTGTGGCCAATTTGCTCATTCATCCCTCTTTGTAAAATTGCTAAAATTTTCATCACATAAAAAGGCATCCTGCAGTGGTAAATCTCGGTCTTCCATTTTTGCTATTCATTGTGGAACTGGTCTGAAGCAATCTGATTCAGTAAATGTGACGTGCTGACTTTCAGGAATGGTGCTTATTTCACACACTTTATCAGAGGCTCCTCGATACATTTCCCCCCCCTGATTATCTTTATAGCATAGTTTATAGAAGAATATGACCATTGGATTGCAAGATCAGATGCAGATTTATCTAGCAAACTTTGGTGGTTGAAGACCATTTGAGAAAACATGGAGGTATGGCAGACACTGTTGCTTGGAGGAATTGTGAGGAGAAAGGGTCTAATTAAACCTTCCTTCAAGTGATCCAGATGAAGATCATTGGTTTCCTTTTTCTTTGGTCAACCAGGAAAGTGATGAGGAAATGTGGTTGGATGTTCTTTCAGTTTTGCATACTGTATATAGGCTGTGGGCGTATTCATCCAACAAACTTTTATTATAGTCATCTGATAATTTCCAGTTCAATAATGATTTTTCCAAAGAAAATAATATTCAGAAACAGTCATGATGTGCAATCTTGTTATGTACCCAATGTTTTTTTAAATATATATATAATATACAGTATTATATTCTTAATACAATATTCAATACAATATCAAGAAAGAACAAGGGAACCATTGTTAGCAGAGGGAGGTGATGGTGTTCTCAACTATGTTTCAGTTCCTCTCACCCTTGAAGCAGCAGCTGCAATGCTTGTTTGTTGGTACTCTGAGCATTTATTCATCTAATTTTATGTATTAAAGGCAGTGAATGCAGGAAATACTATAGTATTACAACAAAGCAGGCAGGGACAATGTTTCTGTTTATGGTTTCCTATAATGGCATTCTACTTACATATAGTATGAGTTTGAACACATGCAGTATAATTTATGATTCCTTCATGCATTTTAGACAATGTTTAAAAATATTGTATTCTTTGTTCTTAACCTCCTAGCAATCCATTTTATTAGTTAGCTTTTAGTTCTAGTATGAAGAACAGAGAAGAAAGATGCCCTTCAAAAAGCTCTCATTTTTATTTGTACTATGATAACCCTTTTCTTTTTTATGATCACCTGTCTTTGGTCTAAAATAAAAAAATAGCACTGTGATAAAATATGTTTGCCCAGTTTCCCAAAACATTGTTTCCCTTGGTAAAATAAGGATGGTTTCCTTCTAACCCTTCCCCTTCTTTCTCAGAGAACTTTAGAACATCTTTCAAATGTCTTTCTGTGGTATTTTGGAATTTATTTTTATCACTGTGACATGATGGAGGGTTGTTGTTGTTTTTTGTTTGTTTCACAACTTTTCATTACTCCAGCTGCCCGTACTTTCTGGATGGAAAAAAATCCCTTGAGAGTCATTTCCTCAGGAGGCTACCCCTTGGTGTTGAATAGAGCACGCGAGGCCAGGAATTTATAATCCATTAGAGAGATGATTGTCCAGAATGCTAACATGAATCAGATTGCTTACATTACAAATAAAGTAAGGACTGAATCTTAAATCCACATGTGAATATTCTACCAAAATTGTCTACTTGTTAAAAAAAATATACAAAATAATAATTATCATTTTATCCTCTTCACATGGAAAGCAAATTATCTATCTATCTATCTATCTATCTATCTATCTATCTATCTATCTATCTATCTATCTATCTATCTATCTATCTATCTATCTATCTATCTATCTATCTATCTAACATCTATCTATCATCTATCTATCATCTATCATCTATTTATACACATATGTACATACACACACACATATATATGTACACATATATACATATATACATATACCGGTATATTCATACATATGTACACACACACACATATATATATATACATGCATACATACATACATACATGCATATGTACACACACAACACACAAACTATATGAATTGCTTTTTGAGATGTTTACCTCTCTTATTTTTACAATGACACATACAGATACACACATACAGACAAAACATAATAATTTGTCGTGAATTACTATATAAATTCTGTGAATTTTTTGGTGTCATGTTTTAGATTAAAAAAACTACCTTCAGTTTAACAGATTTTTTTAAAGTGCTTAAATGAGGTGTAATTGTATCTTTAATTCATTAAAGACATTTCATGTTTACATTTGATTTGGTTGTTCTTTGTTGGTTGGTTTTTTGTTTTTGTTTTAATGGGGGTCAAATTTAACCTTGGCATTTGCCGTCCTTTGAAATATATTACTGCTTGTCTTTTGGGACAGACATTTTTGTCTATTTTCCAGAAATTCTAAGGAGTACAACATTCTAATGATCTCCCTAGAGTGAACATAGTGGGTTGAGCTGAAATTCAGTCATCCTTCAATTTCAGCATATTGACATCAATTTTGCTTATATTAGTCATGATCATTTTAATTCCTATTCATTTCAGTGAGTTTCCTCTTAGATAACTACATTTGGATAAAACACACTATGTCTGATCATTTCCATGCCACATTATTTCCGTTTCATAATCCTTGCAAATCAGCTAGAAACTAACTGCAATCATTTTTTTAATTATTATTTCTGCCAACTTATAAACATTGGGAACACACAGGAATTATTATGAGTCAATCAGTACTCATCTCCAGCTGACCAATAGAAGAGTTCATCCAATCAGTATCCCACCACACATAAGCTACTGTTGACACTGGAACACAAATATTACATGTCTCCACTGCAGACTAAATAGAAATAAATATAGCACTAACATCCTCTCTGTCCAAAATTTCAGTATATATTCTAGTTGCTCATGAAAGAAAAATCCTGAGCAATTTATATGAGGGTAAACTTTCTTGTCATGCACACAAAGAGTCAGTTCTTTATAGCATTTAGCAATCTCCTGCAAATGATAGTGATGATAGCATGCTCGCTTTTTTTTTTCAAAGTTCCTATTTAGACAAGATATCTTACCATGGATACATGGTGCTATGGTAACTGGATTGGAAGAGAGGAGGAGGAAAAAGAGTCATTGTTTAGAATGTCTGCAACAAACAACCAGCAGGAACAAGATGCAAAAGCTCCATGAGAGAATAAAGGTTTCTGGATTCCAGGTGTGAGGAAACTATAATATGATTGAGCTATTGAAAAGGTATTTGCCATTTTGGGAGGTATTAACAGTATAATAGAATCCAGATCATTATTGATTTGTTGATTTATGTCAAAAGCACCACAACTAAAATAAGGCATACTATATAACATAAATTTAAAATGTACAAGATTAAAATATGAACAAATTAAACAGATTTTGCCCAGAAACTAGTAACATTAATTGTGGTCTGTCACACTCCCATGAGGTCCTCAAGTGAAAGATTGAAAGGCTAATCCTTTCAATCCAGAAACATCCCAATCCAGATCATGAGAAGTAATGATTCTATTAAAGTCAGACTTGGTCAGATCTCACTTAGAACATTCTGGATATCAACAAGCTGTAGTGATTTCAAAGGAGAGTTAACAAGAAATTGAGGAGACTGTAAACCAAATTCTCTAAGGAATAGTTACATGATGTAAGCATATTTAACTTGAACAAGAAAAGATTGAGGGAAGAAAGAGTTGCAGTCTTGTCATACAGAGAAGAAAGTGGATTTGTTCCTTGCAGCCCTGGAAAGCAGGACCAGAATCAATGGATGGAAACTATATGGAAAGTGATTCAACTTAGACATTAGGAGGAATTTCCTGAACTAGTCAACCAATGTGATATGTGCCTTATGAAGTGGTATGCTTCCCTTCACTGGAAATTTTCAAATAGAATTAGAATGATCTTCTGATTCTGGAAGTGCTGAGTGTCATGGTGAACAAAAACTAAGCTAATAAATTCCAATCCACAGAAGAGGACAGAAAAGGAAAGAACACTGAAAGTTAATGATGGCTATGCAAAGGATCTTGACAGAAGAAATTTTGTTTTTGGACCACTGTCTGAATTATCTAGTGTTGGAATGAGACAAATTACAATTCATAGGGATAAATTTGTTTGTTCCAAACATGGGGAGTTTGACCAGGAGGGCCTTAAACAGAATCCTGCAGGGATTAGAAATTTAAAAAACATGACAAAGAGTTTGCATTATTGAAGGATGTACAGGTTTACTCCGGTCATGAAAAAAAAATGACTCAAAAGCTCATGCCTTTTGTTGCTATATACTGTACACTGAAAAATAAGTAAAATGAGTGTCTGCTTTCAGTACAGGAAATGCATAATAAGTATAATGAAACACTGGTAGAAAGATTACAATATAGTAATTTGTTCAAAAAGAACAGAAGTAAGAGAGGAGCATTTGTATTTTAAAAGTATGCACTTCTCCTCAGGTGAACGAATTAAGCAATATTGTAAAGAGCATCTGGATTAAAATCCTGGGAGAAACAAATTTTGTATATTTATATATTTATATACAGTAACTGCCCTTCTCATGTTTGTGATCTAACTTTCAACCAAGAAAAATATGTATATGATATTTTCCCAAAACAAGTTAGATATTTTCAGGAGATATGAAGTAATATTGATGGGAACTTTAATTAACCTAACCTGTTTTAGAGGGGGGGGGAACATACCAAGCATGTTTATTCCAGGAAATTATAAACCAATTTTGTAGACACCTTTGTCTGTCAGAAGGTAGAGTAGGGCATAAAAGACTCAATTATTCTTCACATTATACTAAACAATAAGAATGCTTTTAATTAAGGAAATATTAGAAACATTGACCAACAGTGATTGCATAATGCTGGAGTTCTTTATTTTTAAGACAAACTAGAATTGAGTATAGTTGGACCAATAGATAGAGTATAGTTGGACTAATAGATAGAATTTCATTGCAAGAGAAGGTAATAGGAAAAGAAACAAAGGAAGGGTGGGGTTTCCAGAACAAAAGGAGAGCTTAAAAGCTAATGATAGCCAAAAAAGCAAACATAGCTGCTCAAAAACATTAAGGAAGATATGAAAAAAAAAAAGGAAATGTAGGAGTGTAAAGAGGGGCAGGTCAGTCCACAAAATGGTGGGTACAGCATTACAAACCAATTCCTGCCCTGGTACATTCCTGATACATTTACCAACATCACACAAATGTTGAAAACCTGTAGAAAAAGGATGAGGATTGGATTGTTATATTTCTCCTGCTGTCTTCCAGATCTTTGGGCAGGTCACCAAGAAGAATACATACAGATTGTTTAGAATTGTAGAAAAAGAACCCCAAAGGTTAAAACTGAAGTTGATGCCAAGATGAAAGGATTCTTCAAATATGATAAAAAATAATAAAAAAGAAAGCATCAGTATAACCGTTGCTCAATAAAAATGTCAAAATGGTAATGCAGATTTTTTTAAAAGGGGCAGAACTATTCAATTCCTATTTTGAATCGGTCTTTTGTGAGAAGAAGATACATATTTCAAAGGAATTGTGAAAAACCAGGATGAAAGGATTGAAGTTTAAGATTAATAGAATCACACTTGTGAAAAATACATTTAATCTGAACATTTAAAACTTCAAGATATTAAAGGAATTTGCTGATGGTGTGGTTAAAATTTTATGTATGATCTTTGAAAACTGCAGAATGGGTGAAGAGCCGAGTGACTGGAGGAGGCAAAGTTGTTGCTCTTTATAACAACGAGAGGAGAAAGATCCCGGCCAGTCATACAGCTATACCTGGTAAATTTCTAAAAAGATTATATAATGATAACTCTGTGACCATTCTGAAAATAATATATTAATTACTAGAAATAAGCATGAATATATCAAGAAAAAATATCTCTATATCTACATACCACTAAAACTCTCATTTCTACCACCATTAATTGGGCAAAACGGTTAATCATATGGCAACAGTTTTTGATCCAAGGTATCACAAATGGATTAACTTAAAAAATATGTCCAAAATCCAGGACCCATGACTCCCAAGGGATAAAATTTAGGGAAGTTGTGGCTGCTTCAATGCTGCTGGGCTGCTGCTGCACTCACATTCTTATTTTCAATTTTCCATTTCCCAGCCACTCTTGCATCCAGAAACATCCACTTATGGACGGAAGAAAGGGCAAGGCCAAGGGAAGAAGGATCAGGAAGAAAGAAACCCCTATGCACCCTTTCTAGTTCATGCATTGCTCCTGGAACTCCAACTTGTGCTGCATCTATACACACCTTCTCCAACCTGTTGGACACCTCTTCTACATTCCCACACGTTCTTTCCAACTGATACTGGCCCCCATGCACCTTCCCTGATCCATGTGATATCTGTTCTGCACTCTTTCCAAGGATCCTTCCTGACCATTGCCACCAACCTGTATACCTTCTTTGATACACAGGGTACCTCTTGTGCACTCTCACACATCTACCCACACCACAAACATATAGCTGCATACTCTCCTAACCCTTGCACCCTCCCTTATTTGAGTGTGGCATCTCCCAAATAAACCTGCAATGTCCATGCATCCTTCCTGACTCATGCTTCCCCCTTGTACCCACCCAACCTATGTGACATCTCCTGCATCAATGAGCATCCTAACCCCTAGGCCACCCACCCAACCACCCACCCTCCCCAACCCATACAACATCTTCCCAATTCACACAACACCTCTCACACATCCTCCTATTCTCTTCCTGACATGTACTCCTCACTCTCTCCCCTACTTGACTGAAGCCAATTAGTTTCCTGCTGGTCTTGGACTTGTAACTTTCTGTTGCCTTTTCACTGACTTCCTCCCTGAAAGCTTCCCCCAAGGAAAGTAAATGGGAAAGCTGGCAAGAGGGAGGGAGGGAGGGAGGGAGGGAGGGAGGGAGGAAGGAAGGAAGGAAGGAAGGAAGGAAGGAAGGAAGGAAGGAAGGAAGGAAGGAAGGAAGGAAGGAAAATTGGTTTCCATTGTTACTTGCTAGCTTTCCACAAAGAAACTCAATTAGGAAGCAAAACAAAATAAATTCACTATTTGGCACTCGTCATTCTGTTAAGAGAATATGGTCTTAAACAGAGAAGAGTTGTTCTGCTCTACTCTGATGTATATTTTTGAATTAGGATGAGTCTATAGAAAAACACCAATAAACAGATAATAGGAAAGGAAATTGAGCAAACCTTAAGCCTTGAGCTAATGTATTGAGGAATGCAGGATAATGATCTCTGTGGGGATCTAATATGGAAGGGATAAATCTGTCTAATAGATGAATGTTTTACTTCCCCATTTTTACTTCAAGTACAGATTTGGGGGGAAAAACCAGCAAGGATTTCTTGAAAAGTGTAAATGGAAATCAAGTGTATGTTCCTCTATTAGAAAAGAAATCACGTATCTCAAAAAAGAAGAATCTATGCACTTCCAAGTGTCTTCATTCAAATTCAAACATTATAAAATGTATCATACAATTATGTACACATTCACCTGGATTCATGCGCAAGGGAGAATTGGAACTTGTGATCTTCCAGTTTCTAGCCTGTGCTACACTACACTACACTACGCTACACTACCAGGGGTGGGTTCTGGATCCTTTTGCTGCCGGTTCGCTCAGGGTCGCGCTGTGCGTGCGCGCACGCAGCAATCAAAAAATAGCTTCTGCGCATGCGCAGAAGCAAAAATTAGCTTCTGTGCATGCGCAGAAGCAAAATCCAAGATGGCGGCACCCACAGACACACCGACGGAACCGGCTCCGTGACGTCATCGCCGAGCTACTAACAGTTCTAAAGAACCGGTTAGAACCAGGAGGAACCCACCTCTGTACACTACACTACATTACACTAACCTGGATCATTCACAATATTTCCAAAGGATAATTTGTCATGGAGGAGCATCCACACACCATCTTGCAATATTTGATTGTGGCAATTTGTTGTGCTGTCATTCCATGACAAATTATCTCTGTACCAGTACAGTGTTTGTCAACCTTGTTGACTTTAAGATGTATGGACTTCCCAGAATTCTGGGAGTTGTAGTCCACACAGGTTGCAAAACACTGTTTTAGTACCTGGCTGGGAAATAATCCTCAAGTTACTTATTATTTATCATGTAATCGTAAGTAAAAATTATCCTTATAAATATTAATGCATGCAAGGCAAATTGTTTTGCTTATAGTGTTCATATATCTTGTAAATCCAAAATTATTTTTTTTTTAAAAAATAGTTTAAGAAAATATAACAAAGGAAATACTAACATCTTCAATACACAATTACTGTTGGAAACAGCAATCATACGGTTGCTTGCAGTCTGGCAGTGACATGACAGAAGCAGGGAAAAAGTCCATTGGCTTTGCAATTGCCAACAACCTCCTTCTCATCCCCACCTGGGTCTCTACATTTAGAAAAATGTGCTTCCTAATGTGTTTCTTCTCTGCTTTCCTTCTTCATTAGAGAAGCTGACTGCTCACCATATCTCCTGCTGAGCACAAAGTAGCCACACTCCTGAAGGAGCAATTAATGAAAACAATGTGGGACAAAATAAGTAAGGGGGATATTCTGTATCTTACAAATATCTTGCAATTAGAAAGATTGTGGTATAATAGGACACATTGCCTGTTCATCAGCTTTCTCTTTCGCTTTTCCTATCTGTCACTTTTCCTGATTAACAGTGCTTGATCAATAGATTTATATTTTGAACTTTGCGATCACTCATGCATGTTATTATTAAGATATCTAAAAATGCATAAAGTTTCTTGCAGAACAAAATGTAAGCTATACTTATTCAAACTTCCAGGCATGGGGCCAATTTAGCAGAAATTCTGCTAAACATTGTTGTCCCTAAAGTGTAATAGTTTATCACAAAAGCCTTGATGTCAAAAGAAACACTTTGAAGTTTGTGTGAATGTACTTGTGAAATTCTTGATAAGTTGAAAAATTGTATAACATACAATATATTTTAGCCAAAATGTCTCTTTTTCTCTTAATTTCCCCACTCCACAGTTCTGGCTTTTGATGGTGGATATTAAGACATAGCTAGCAAATATTCAGGTGAATAGACAAATTTCACCATTAACTTTTTTTCTCTTTTTTTCCAAAACAGGAAGCAATAAATGGCACAGCTGTGAAAGTGCAACAGAAGATATTAGAATGGGATTAGATTCAACATTCATTAGTTCTGTGATAAACGGTATATTGGAGTGCACCTGTCTTTGTTGGAACTTTTCATAGTTCTTGGCTTTGCATATTACATTTCATCACTTAATGCAAATGTCATCCAATCATTCCTCTGTGCTTAATTTCTCTATGTACATGTTGATATACAATTGCTGTTGTATCCATAATTGATAGCTCATTTAGGATTTCAAAAGTTGTACATGTAAACATTACAAATGGGTCTTTCTAATGGAAGAATAATTCTGTTTGATATATTTATGGAAGGTAGATTCTAATATATTCCCCCAAGGTCTTAGTAATGTCTTTGGGGTACTATTAAACAAGAATAACATGTTTGCCATTATTAACCATTTCTTGAAAAATGAAAAGCAGAAAGGGTTTTAATCTTCCAAGTAGTTTCTGGTTACAAAATTTAACATACAGTGTAATATAGTCAAAATACAGTCCTCCACCTAAGAAATAATTGGTCTTCAAATATTGTTTGATATTAAATGTTTCCAGTTTTTGAAGATTATATAAGAAACATAAAAAATGCTTTTCATCATGAAAGAAGGTTTATCTTTTGAGAATGGGTTGTTTTACTTCCTAACAGAAGTTTGATCTCTAAGTTTCTGCTGGAAAATCAGTTCATTTAAAAAAAAAGTGAATTTAAATTATTGTGGGTTATACCAATGGTTAATGTGTTGCAATAAAAGCTACCTTATAGATTAAATTTATTTGTGTTGGACAGGTTTTCTAATCTATATGAAAAATATAATTTAAAACTGTATGTCTCTGCTGACAAATTGCAGAACAGGCTGTTTTAAACTGTTATGGGTTTTAAAAATGGGCATTACTTGTTAGAGATTTATTATCATGTACACACAAACACACACACACACACACACACACACGAAATGTAAATTTAAGGAAATGTAAACAGAGAAAGATATGTATGAAAGAAATGGAATTTCAACTTTGATTTCATTTAGCAAAGTGCAATCAGTAATCTGGATAGTGAAAATAATAGCTAATGCTGTTATATCTTCCTTCCTTCCTTCCTTCCTTCCTCCCTTCCTCCCTTCCTCCCTTCCTCCTTCCCTCCCTCCCCCCCTCCCTCCCTCCCTGCCTTCCATCTACCTATTTACAATAAGAAAGCAGATATTCTCTTCTATTGGGAAAGATAGCTGTTATTCATTCACACACCTGCATTCTGTAATGAGTATATAAAACAATGGAATAAAAACTTTGATAAATCCACTAAATTTAAAATCACTAATATTGCAATTAATATATTTTCAAAAGAAAAAATAATAAACAAAAATTAGTTTTGACTCTATTCACATAAGATATTTTTCTCCCCAAGTGTTCTGCTTCCCACACTAGCTGACCAAGCTGTCAAAGGAGTACATCAATTGGCCTTGAAAGCAATATCCATTTATGTCATTGTTTCCTAGCAACTGTATTCTCTAACATGCTGTCTATTGACATAGGTCCTTTATGGACATCATCATTACTCTGTCTAATAGCAAACCTAGTTGGTGAACAAAAAAGGATCATGGTCAAGCTAAAGTATTGTGGAAGTACAAATCTAAATCTATGAGGAAATTAAGCCTGAAATGGATTTGCCAGTACATCAGCAATGAGCAAGAAATGGTGAAAGAACAGTAGATACAGAGATAATAATTGCAATAGCTTGAAGGAGGGAGAAACCAGTTGTTCCCAGGACAGGGATGGTCATTAAATAAACTCTTGCACTTCAGTGCTATGCCAAATATCTGTTAATTCATAAAGTAGGAGGAAGAAGCTGTGAATTTAAACTTCTGTGAGTGCTAAAGCTTTTACATCTTGACACTAAGTATGGGTAGTTAGCTGTTCTCTATGGCTTCAATCCAAGTAAGTGAGTTGAACTTTGAAGTGTTCAACTCACATTTCAGAAAATTGAGATATATTGTTGAATTCCATTTGAGTACCTTGATAAGCAAGAATCTGAACCCAAAATCTGAGGTAAATTGGATTAAGACAACAAATGTCCAATATATTAGACCTTCCAGTTTTTAGACGATTGATCAAAATCTAAATCTGATCCCAAAAACCTTAATGAGGGACAGAGCTGGTGACATCAACCTGAAAATGATAATCCTGCTTAGCTTGACCCAATTAGTTTTGACAAACTAGTAAAGGGCTTGTCATTTCAACGCAGTCAAATCTGATTGCAGGAACTGAATGAGAAAAACTGGGGATGATACCTATAGAAGTATTATTTCCATAAATAAATAAGACAATTATTATGTGTGAACTCAGAAAAAAATAATAGACAGTTCTAGTTGTTTGGCTGGTATCATAAATAGCAAAATAAGTGTTGTTCCAGAGTTATGTTATTGATTGGCCATCTGATTGTAAAGTGATAACCCAATAACAGATGACTATATTTCAAGGAGACAACTATGCTTGCCAGAAATGTGTACTGAATTGCAAGCTAATACCAGCTGAACTGGAATGCCACAGAGAAAAGGATATAAAGAGAAAAAAACTGTCTCCTCACACTTGGGTCTTTCACAGGAGATCTAAAAAAAGACATTTTACTGAATAAGTATACCATGACTAAAAAGCACTCATTTCCTTCTCTAGTGATGGCAAGTCTGCTACAAAGTCCAGTGACCCAGTTTGTCAGGAGCCTGATGGGATCTGAAGAGGTAGCCGGACTCCAGGAAACCACAGTGATAGATGCCATAAACTGTGTTACAGTGGTCAAAATCTTCTCAGAGTGGAGGCCATCAGAATTACCTCAGTACCATAAGGGTTGGTTGCAGAGGTGGGATTTAGCAGGTTCTGACCAGTTCTGGAGAACTGGTAGTGGAAATTTTGAGTAGTTCGGGGAACCGGTAAATACCACCTCTAACTGGCCCTGCCCCCATCTATTCTCTGCCTCCCGAGTTCCAGCTGATCGGGAGGAAATGGGGATATTGCAGTATCCTTCCCCCAGGAGTGGGGAGGGAATGGAGATTTTGTAGTATCCTTCCCCTGGAGCGGGGTGGGAATGGAGATTTTGCAGTATCCTTCCCCTGCCATGCCCACCAAGCCATGCCCACCAAGCCACACCACGCCCACCAAATTTTACAGTATCCTTCCCCTGCCATGCCCACCAAGCCATGCCATGCCCACCAAGCCACGCCCACAGAACCAGTAGTAAAAAAATTTGAATCCCACCACTGGTTGGTTGGTTGGTTTACAATGCTGCAATTGATTAAACTCTTGATGGCTTACAAATAAAATGGATACGATCACAACATGACAAAAATAAAAACAAAAATATACATTATCCACCCACCTATGTCACAGTCCAAACACCTCTTAAGAGCTCAGGTTTTTTTTTTTTTTTTTTTTTTTTTTTAAAAGCTTCCCTTTTTATGGTTAACTTCAAGAAAAGGTGGCTAGGATTGTGACTAACTAAAATTTAATTTCAACTAGAGGGCCCAAGAGTTTGGGCTGTTATTGAAAAGCAACAACTCAATGCATCAGCATCCTGACTCTCAATCAAGTAACTCTGTTGACTCAATCAAAAAAGGTTGATTTGATTCCAAAGTCATAAGGGGTTGTATAGATTAAGACTTTCAATTGTAGTATTGGTTCAATACAGTATTAACCAATATGTGGCCTGTTATCCATGCATGTGTTACATCAGGGGTCGGCAACCCGTGGCTCTGGAGCTGCATGCGGCTCTTTGGACCCCCTGCTGTGGCTCCCTGTCCCATCACTGGCTGGCCTCACCCTCCCCTCCCTCACCTGGCCTGAGAAGGTAAGGGCGACGGTGTGAATGGAGAAGCAGGCGTGGCTGATTCTCCAGCGCTGGTTTATTTTATTTATTTATTTTATAAAATTTATATGCCGCCCAACTCCCGAAGGACTCTGGGCGGCTTACATCATAAAAAATAAAACATATAAAAACAATTTAAAAAAGAAAGGGGAAAAAAAAAACCCCAACTATATTTAAAATAAAACATTCACGCAACCATGCATGGGCCAATCAGAACAACAATTGGCCCCAGGCCTGCCGGAAAAGCCAGGTCTTAAGGG
>QLTV01003974.1:385750-439695 GCA_003457575.1 Thermophis baileyi
CACAACAATACACGAGCACACAATAGATACAAACTTAATGTAAACCGCTCCAAACTCGACTGCAGAAAATACGACTTCAGCAACAGAGTGATCAATGCCTGGAATTCACTACCTGACTCTGTGGTTTCTTCCCCAAACCCAAAAAACTTTAACCTTAGACTGTCTACTGTCGACCTCACCCCATTCCTAAGAGGTCTGTAAGGGGCGTGCATAAGTGCACCAGCGTGCCTACCGTCCCTGTCCTACTGTCCTATTGTCTTCATCTATCTGTATTCACTTTGATTATGTTTATGATTATACCTATACCTGCTATCTTGTACATGTTTGACAAATAAATAAATAAATAAATAAATAAAAATAAAGATTATCAGTAAGAGATGTAACCTGGAATTAAGGAAACATTTCCTGTCAGTGAAAACAATCAGTGGAATAGCTTACCTCCAAAACTTGTGGGTGCTCCATCACTGGAAGATTTTAAGTAGAGATTGGAATGGACAGCCATTTGTCCAGAATGATATAGGATCTTCGCTTGAGCAAAGACTTCCAAGGTCCCTTCCAACTATGTTATTCTGTATTCTGTAAATATTTTTTAAAAATTTTGTTTACAGGATTTTAACAATGATAAATACTTCTTTACTTTCCTTTGGTGATAAAATATGTATTTATGTAAGTAGAACAATATTTATTAAAGTGTTGGGAACTATGTAAATAATAGTCATTGTGTATTGACTAGATGCCACAGAATTTATCTTTCTTTAACAGTGTTTCATGAATTCTGGTACCTAAACTGACATGCAGTCCTTATGTTTAAAATATGTGTTGCAAAGAAAATGGCAAAAGTTTTGAAAGCAATAAAATGAGTCCAAAATTCATTGTGCTGCTATATATCTGAAGATGGCATCTGTTTTCAACATATATAGATTATTGCTGACTCATCCAGGAGAAGAGTTTTCAGTATCCCATTTCCAATTTTATACAGAAAGAAGAAAAAAAATACTAATATTGTGACTGGAAAGCTTTCCTCTGAAATGTGATTCATCATCTCCCTCTAGGGATGATTCAAAGAACTCTGGGAAATGAATGAATAAAACATGGATCAGAAAAGATTGGATTGTTTCTGGGCACATCCAGTGTATGTATGTCAATATTCTAGTATATGTTATAATACCATAGAGTCATTTCAGTTCAGTTCTCTGGGCATCTTTCTTCCGCTGACTTTTAACCCATATTTCATGTAGGCATTTTCAGGGTGGCCTTAATTCTTACATAACAACTTTATAAGAAAGAAAAGATTCTTGCTTGTGGGTGATGATAACACACAACATTGCAACTCACTAATTTCATAGTGTATAGTATTCCATGATATCTTCATTGATTATTTTGTGTCAGCTTTGTCAGATTATGACTTCTCTTGGAGGATTGTCAAAACAAAAGCACATAGATACAAATTGCAATAGTTTCTCAAAAATGTTCTCCTTTGAACACCGAGTGTCAAGTCTGTGAAATAAATTACTTTTGAATACTTTTGAGTAACAGATGTCAGCCATCTTGCTTATCACTGAACAAGCCACATTTGAACTAAACAGCCTAGTATCACATTGAGGGATGGGATTGCTGATTGAACACAGGTGTAATGGTTGATATACTGTCACAGAGTCTGACATTAACCTAAGATCTTTGTTGAAATACTTATTACTGATGGCACGGAATGTAATTGCTAATTTTCTGCCTGAGTGGTTACATATTTTTTCCAATTCTTAAGAGTTATTCATCCTTTTCCCACTGCCCATTTCTCAGAGTTTAAGGCAGATGTGTCATTGGTCCACGGACCAGTAATTGAACCTGTCACTTGCAATCTACTGACTTCATTCCTCAGAAATGTGACTACTGCTTCATTCACCTCCTTGCTTATTTTTTTTCCTTCTAGGAATCAAATGTCTTACTTGAACCTGAAGCTAACAGATATTCATTGCTTGCCTTTAGAGATCTCTGATCACCAAGCAAAGAAACTGGGAGCAACTTTTTCTGATTGTGGCTTTGCATTCATCGTGCAACTCTGGCTCCGAATAAGCTGCCCTTTCCAAGTCTAATTTTAATAAATGAATCAATCAGATTGTGGGATTCAGTTCAAAACCCAGGAGACTAAAGTACCTCAGAGGCTGTGACTGCACAAAATTCAGACATACCAATATTTTTGTCTAGAGTTAATCCCAGCAGCCGCCGTGACCTTCTGACTGATGAAATAGAGAGAGCTGAGGAGTTTTGATGCCTGGTCAATCAGGTGTTGTTAACAATGCAATCTCCAGTGAACCTTCTTTTTGAGTTATTTTCAAAAAGGCCATGTGTAAAAAATGCCTATATTTATACAGTATTGTGTTAACTTCACAAAGGGAGGGGAATGATAAATTTTCAGGCATAAAGCTGCAGCTGTCATCAGCAATGCTCACTAATTTTAATCAAAATGTTTTCAAAGCAGCAGTCCTGATTTAGGGCTGAACACATGTTATACCCACTCCCTTCTTGAGGCTATTGTGGAAAGCAATCAACCAAGAAAAAGAATTCTTTAAAGATGTCCAATTCATATCATTTAATGTCATGGCATACTTATATTAAAATCCTTTCCTCCAAGTCCACTTTTTTGATGCCCAGTGGTGGTACTAAACAAAGTTGCTAGGCTGGATGACAGCTCAGTTCTTCAGTTTCTAAATTATAACTCTCACTTCAGTGTGAGGGGACCCGCAGTGTCCTTGTGATCAAGAGGAGTATCATTAGGTCTGAGGGGACCAGTTCATAGTTGACACAAACTCTGTAGAAATATTTGTGGCATACATATTCTGCCAGTGTTCTTATCAATTTAAAAGCATGTATATCTCATTTTTATAACATCCACGAGTATAAAATTAGATCAGGTTGTCCAGTCTTGTTCAATCTAAACAAGAGCCGAGGTGGCGCAGTGGTTAGAGTGCAGTACTGCAGGCTACTTCAGCTGACTGCTAGCTGCAGTTCGGCAGTTCAAATCTCACCGGCTCAAGGTTGACTCAGCCTTCCATCCTTCCGAGGTGGGTAAAATGAGGACCCAGATTGTTGGGGGCAATATGCTGACTCTGTGAACCACTTAGAGAGGGCTGTAAAGCACTGTAAAGTGGTATATAAGTCTAAGTGCTATTGCTATTATCATATCAGTGCGATGTTGTTGTTGCTTTCCTATATATTGAAATATTTTTGATGGCTCTTGTTTGGAAACTATTTTGTTTCATGCACTTGACCATCCCAGAAAATGTCTTTTCTTACAAAAATCATTAGGTGACTGAACAAAATATAAAAGCAAGCTACCTTTTGCTGAGAGCCTCTTGAATAAGTTATTTCCATTTAAACCATGAACTTTTTTTTTTTTTGCACATCCAAGAAGTGATTGGTAATGCTCTAATCTAGCCTTAGCTGGGCAACAATTTATAGCATATTGTGCTTCTCAAATAAAATGCAATCATACTCATTTAGAGGTCAGAGCTCATTTCATTTGCTTCCACTGATTTTCTCCTATGTAATGAGATGTTATAAAAATGTTAGATCAGCACATGTACTTTCAGATATGCTAATCAAATGATATTCAATAGTATATAGGATGTAACAGAGACTAATATAGCACATAGTTTAGTATAGTTGCTCACTCTACTGCTTCCAAAGCTTTAGTGAAGTTAAAATTTCTACTTTGAAACTTTTTGGGAAAACATCTGTAGAATGGAACGCTATATTTTCAGCAGCCTTAAAATCTGACTGAGAAGACTTCATTTGTTTGTTATTCTGAATATTTATCAGCTACTGTTCAGTCAAAATTCGCATAGCAGTTTACAATAAATAAAAAAAATGGTTCAGTACAATAAAAAGATAGAATAAAGCATAACAGTAGTAAGGTTCTATCACAATGTAAAACTAAACAATCTAAAAAGATTGGGCTAATAAAAACATTTCCTTTTAGCACTGAAAGGGTTAGATGCCTCAGGCAGCTCTTTGAAGAGACAATTTTAAAGTGAACCACCAAAGTAGAAAAGGATCCTCCCACAATGCTCCCCCCCAATTAATTCAGAGAATGCAGAAACTTGCTGCTGCATCAAGCGGTGATTGTTAATATTTAAGAAAATTTATATAGGAGAATATGAATTTTCAGATACATGGCTTCATGAATCCTAGGGCTTTAGAACTCAAAATCTGAATTATTCTCAAAAAGTGTTGAGTAGCTGCTACATCTATTCTAACTGCCCAGATATAATCTATCCTCAGAGTTATTGATAAAGGTGTTCTTTTTTAAAATTAATTGCATTCTAGAAACATTCTTCAACGATAGTTTCCATACGAAGTTATTTTCAGTAGTTAACCTTAAATGATATTAGTGCACTTGGTTGTTATGTCAAGCAAACTAACTTGATCATCAAAAGCAGGCATATCCAGCGTCTTATCTACCCTCTGTCCCATGCTCATTTTTAACCACGATCAACAGATTGTTTATGTCACTTGAACACTGTGGCTGGTCACTTCTGTTTGTGCTACCTGGAATTTGAAATTAATACCTAACTTTGATTTCAAATTCATGGCAGCACTTACAAGAAATGGAAGTTGTTCCAGCTACAGATGATTAAGAACCGAGTGCAGTGGAGGAAAGTAATACGATGTTATGCACAATCTCATTTACTGTGCTTGTTAACTTAGTAACTGTTTATCAGGATACATAAATACTGAAGGTGGTTTATAATTACATCCAATAAAAGAATCTCAAGCCACTGAACCCATAGGCCTTCATAAATAGGATATCCCTGGCTGCAACCTATTCAAAAGAGAAACAAGCTAGTTAGTATTTTGTAATCAAACTGAATTACCTACTCATAATATCTGTCTTGTCTAGATTGAGTTTCAGTGAGGCAAGTTGCTACTAATTTACAGTGTACAGGAATTAATGTCTTGATTTTCTACCATCTGTACAGAGTCAGGGTGGTTCATGTGCTATAAAACAAAGCATTCACACACACACATACACACAAATCCAAGGACAATGACAATAAAAGCAAATAGTAATTGGTCCATTTCCTATCACATTCAGTAAGCTTCATCAAAATCTGATTAAAATGAAAATTTTTGTTGCTCTTACTCAATGCAAATGCTAATATAGAATATAAAACATTTAGAAGGTCATTATAGAATTGATCTGGAGTAATGCAAAGGTTTTCCAGCTTATTTATATGCACTGATTAATTGCAACAGAAATAACAACTTGGAACCTAGTCTACACAAATGTTAACATTTTATACTAAAATTACAAGCTAGAATGATACTGAATAGGATAATATGAAATGTCACAGAAAGATCTAGGGCAGTGTTGGTGAACCTTTTTGACACTGAGTGTCGAAACGGGTAGGCGCGGGGGAGCACCGGAAACCGGAAGAGCAGTTCCCCAGCATGCATGTGCGCGCCAGGAAACTGAGCTTCTGGTTTCCGGCATGTGCATGTGCGCTGGTCACCTGGTCTTCCAGTTTCTGGCACACATGCGTGCGTAAAGACCACCTGGCCAGAACCCGGAAGAGCAACGGGCGACGGCTGGCATGCCCGGAGAGATGGCTCTGCGTGCCACTTCCAGCATGGCAGTGGTGGGTTGTTGCCGGTTCGGACCAGTTCTCCCATACCGGTGGCAGAAATTTGCACCCGCTCGCTGAACCGGCAGTGATGGCCGGCTGTCCACAGCCCCGAACCGGTTCTCCTGTCGCTGCGGCTGGCAAAAAAACCCTCTGCGCATGCACAGAAGCTTCTGCGCATGCACAGATGGTCATTTCCCCGACGTGACTTCCATCGCGATGCAAACTGATAGGGAAAGTAAGTGGAACCCACCCCTGCGGCACACGTGCCATAGATTCGCCATCATGGATTTAGGGTAACAAGAGTAGCAGTCTTATCTGTCTCTCTGTATCTTTGCTAAAATCATGATTTCATTGATTTTAAATGGGGTTGCTCAGGAAACTGTGCTTCCGATGGGAGGTTAATAGCTCAGATTAGACCAATAGCAGTACCAAAAGAAAATCACCTTTTCCCTAACAATGTTACCCCATTTGAGATATATCCATTTTAGAATATCCTTAGGTGAAGCATGACAAAACCAAAGTAATCTTGTTCTGAATTTGAGTGAATGTATTGACTCTGATGGGGACTGACTTGACCGCAGATGGGGACTGCAGCCAAGAAATTAAAAGATGCTTGCTCCTGGGGAGGAAAGCTATGGCAAATCTACACAGCATACTAAAAAGCAGAGACATCACCCTGCCAACAAAAGTGTGTATAGTCAAGGCTATGGTTTTCCCAGTTGCAATGTATGGCTGTGAAAGTTGGACCATAAGAAAGGCTGAGCACCAAAGAATTGAGGCCTTTGAACTATGGTGCTGGAGAAGACTCCTGTGAATCCCTTGGACTGCAAGGTGATCAAACCGGTCAGTCCTAGAGGAGATCAACCCTCACTGCTCTTTAGGCAGCCATATCCTGAAGATGAAACTCAAATACTTTGGCCACCTAATGAGAAGGAAGGACTCACTGGAGAAGAGCCTAATGCTGGGAAAGATTGAGGGCAAAAGAAAAATGGAATGATAGAGAATGAGGTGGCTGGATAGAGTCACTGAGCTTAAATGGACTTCAGAGGATGGTAGAGGACAGGAACGTTGTCCATGGGGTTGCGATAGGTAGGACACGTCTTCGCAACTAACAACAACAAATTGACTCTGACAGTATTGAATGCTACAAGAAGGAACATAGAACAGTAAAGTTGGAAGGGACTTTGGAGATCTTCTAGTCCAACCCCTTGCTCGAGCAGGAGACCCTATTGCTCTCACCATTAGGAAATTTATCCTTAGTCCTAGGTTCCTTCTTTCCTTGATTAGTTTCCAACCATTGTTTCTTGTCTTGCCTACCGGAGCTTTGGAAATAGTTTGATCCCCTTATCTTTGTTAATAGATCATAGGAAGAAGGGGATAACACAAAATAATTTATACCTTTAAATGTAAATCAGGGCAAAGCAATTTACAGCAGCCAAACATAGGGAATGGGGTATTGATTCCTATTATGATTTAATTCTACAGGGAAATATAGGATAAGAAATTATTGCTCTATTAACTATTTGTATTTATATTTTTTACACTTCGGATACTTTCTTATCCTATAATATAAAATGCCAACAAAAAATATAAATGAAGCTGATAATGTCAGTTCTCTTACTAATATTTTCTTCTTTATAATGGAACCATACAAAACATTTAGAAAAATACCTTCAGATACCAAGTGCAACAGCTATCTTTGTTTTTATATATGCAGCTATTTAGCCTCCCCTCCTGCCCCACTATTTATGTACTAAGCCTATTCTTTGGCATCTTTTGAAGAACAGACTGAATTGTTTGATTAAAAGAATGATTTTTTTTCTCTCCTTCCCCCATACTGTACATCATTATAATTTTATTATTCGATCCATTCCTTCAGGTCCATCTGAGTCATGATTATTGTTTATTCCCTTTTCCCCTTTCCTTCTTCACTTTTAAACTATTCTCTTAATAAATGATTATTTTGGGTGATCATCACACCACCATCAACAAAAGTATTGTAGACAATGGAAGTAAGAGGGGAATACAGCTTTAAAGAACCATTGTGTTTTTGTAAAGCATTGAGCAAAAAGTATGAAATAAAACCTATTTTAAATAGCAGAATGCCTCATCATTTTCTTTCTATCATATGTAGAAAAAAGTTTCTACATATATACTGTATATATTCACATATATACAGTATATACATATACATACTGTATATACATATACATATTGCTCAGAATCTACAGTACCACTTTGATAGCAATAGCAATAGCACTTAGACTTATATACCGCTTCACAGTGCTTTTACAGCCCTCTCTAAACAGTTTACAGAGTCAGCATATTGCCCCCCAACAATCTGGGTCCTCATTTTACTCACCTTGGAAGGATGGAAGGCTGAGTCAACCTTTAGCCGGTGAGATTTGAACTGCCGAACTGCAGCTAGCAGTCAGCTGAAGTAGTCTGCAGTACTGCACTCTAACCACTGTGCCACCTCGGCTCTTGATGCTTCAAGCGGCCTCTGCTATGTGAAGTGAAACACCAACTTCTCACACTTTTATTCTGTTCCCATGGACCAGTGAGTGCATCCCTATATTTCAGTCCTTTCAAACCAACCCACCATGTTTAAGCATTAAATCTATGCACTTTATACAGAAACAGGCCTATTTGTTTCAAATTATAAATCATTATTCTCAACTATCATTGCAAGTTGTCAAACTCCTTTGCTGGGCCAATGTGACTGGCCCAAAGCTGTCCAGTGAGTTTTCAAATTTGAGGGTATATTTGAACTTGGGTCTCCAAGGAGACCTTGTCCAATTCCTTAACTATTATACCACACTAGCTCCACTAAAAGCAATTTCTTTCTTCTTCTTTTTTAAAGAAAGTTTATACAAAGTAATTTTGAAGCTTTGGGGCCAATGTCTCATTTGGCATTTTTCATCCCTTCCTTCAAAAGAGATGCTTGCTTGATTTTATGCCATCAAATTGATGTTGACTCCTAGTAACCTCATAAGTAAAAGACGACTAGAAGATGTGGATGGACTTTGTTACAGTGCCAATGAATGCACTGGAAGACTTGAAAGACCTTTGTGATCATGAAGAAAATCTATTTGCTTATACTTTTCTTAGCATTAGAGGGCTTACACATACAAAATTCACTTTGTTCTAACAAAATTAAAATAGATCATTTTATTTTACTCAAACTGCAACAATTCAGACTTGAATTGAATCAGACTCTAATATGCCCAAATCTAATAGGTCTTTGCTGTGGTGTCCATGGCCACTAAAAATCCACATTAGCTGTTCTAATATTTCTATCTGTGGAAGGTGGCTTGGGGGAAAAAATGTGAATACATAAGAACTTACTGCACTGTGGATCCTCGGCCCAGCCATTAAAAGGAAAAAAAATGCAAATAAAAAAACCCCAAAGTGTTTAACTTGATGGATAAATTTGTAGAAAATGACAGTTATGATTAATCTTCGTGCAGTTGTAAAACAGAATGTGTTTCTCTGACTCACCTTGTATGAAATGTCTCAAATTCCATATGCATGAAATTCAGGGCTTCTGAAATAAGAAGTGCGTTTTGTAAATCAGACCCACAAGAAGAGCAATTTTAGCTCTTTATAATAAACCTCAGAATCTTTTTTTTTAATATACCAGGTACTTTGTCTTCCACAAGAAAGTCCATAGTGACAGATTTTCTGGTTGTCTTTCACAGCTAGGAATTTCTTTGCAGTTAGTTACTGGCTTGCCATGAAAAGCTTTGCAACATTATTGAACTAATGAGAAATTCTTATGCAACCTGTAGGCGAAATTTTAAGAAAAGAAGAATAGAGTTTTAAGAATAAAAAATATATATAATGGGGGCTTTTTTCCGCATTTGTGAAAAATTTTCTCTCCAGACATGTGTTCCTGTTGTTCTATGTTCTACATTCAGGAAGACAAATTGTACAGCATTCTACAATAGGAGAACTAGTGAGCTTTCTCTTATTCTGCCCTTTCAACCACGATTGCCTGAATAAATTAATGTCTCCTTAACAATCATGACTGTTTTGTGAGTTCCTGGTTTTTTATGCTTCCTTTTAATGATATCAAGCCGAGAAATGCTTCTGTTTTCAGGTCTCATTCTTTTTGAGAAAAGAGAGTGCTCTTTAGAAATCTTTCAAAGAGAAGATAATTTCAGAAAAATCCTCATGGCAGTAATGTGATGTTGGCACATATAGTTATGAGGTGACAATATTAGAGCTTGCTATGGTTGGGAAAAGATAAAAGAGTGCAGGTTTATGCATCTGCTAAAGAAAATGGATAGGGAGATCTGCTCCTCAATATTTCACAGTACAAGAACCTGGGAGAATCCAATGAGGTTGAGTATGAAGAGATGTATTGCAGACAATAGGAAGTGCCTGATTCCAGCTGATGCAATGATGTTACAATGTAGAAAGCTTTGCTAAGTGATGAATCATAGTCATTAAGGTAATTAATTATAACAATGTGTCACCTTCAGAATTAGAAATAGTACTGCTTGAAAACAATAGCAGAAATTCACATTTTTCTCTATAAATTATATGTTTAGTACCTGTGGGAACAGGATTTAGAATAGATGTGTTCTGATTCAATCAAGATCTTCTTAATTTTTCTTACAGTATTATTCTTCTGTCTTTGGATGTGGGAGATGCATACAAAGAATGAAAAGTAAAATTTATCTATATGCCCTGAGCAGTTTCCTATCTCCCAATGTATACTTCTCAATAACGATAGCATTTTCTTCCTAAATGTGGACAGTAGGCTGGTGGTAAATAACTTTATGTCTAATGCAACATGTAAGCCTTCAAAAATGCAATGACAACTACCATTGCTACTTAAAAAGGCAATGCCATAAATACCGAAATCATGGTGGATTTTTTTTAAGCATAGCAATTTTATTGTTGACATGGATTCTTCATTGCAGCAACTATTCTTATCTATACTAATGCATCTCTCCAGTTCACAATTTCTATTGCTTTCCAGTGTTTATATTCACCTATCTTTATTTTACCTAAAATTCCCTAATAGCTTGTTTGAAACTTTGTAGCTGCAGCATTTGGCACAACAGATCATTGGAGGATAATTGCATGAAAGATGGTAAACAAAATTAAAGTTGCATCATATCAGTTGTGCTAAAACTTTTAATGATTTCCAGTAATAGTATGCTTTCTAACACAATCGGGGAGGGGGGAAAAAGATTTTTCCCTTTACCCATATTAATGATAATCTCTACTTTAGATATAATGGCAACTATGTTTTCCTATTTCATAAATAGGAATATTTCAACTCATTTTTATGCTTTCAACTCATTTTCATCCATCAGATAAGGAAATTGAATAGTTCTTTTTATTTGTCAACTAAGGACAAATATATCCATGCAATGTATTTTGCTTAAACCATGTTTAGTAAAAACAAGATATGATCAAAAATAAAAAAAATAAAATATCCCTCTTATAAACAAACCAATTAAAACATACAGTTTATCACTATAGTCTTATAGGAAACTATATAACTATATAGAAAACTACATCAAGGTATCATCTAAGGTTTGTTTGTTTTGTTTATATTGAGATAGAGCAAAAGGATTAGGCAATATAGAGGAGGAAGATATAAAGGGGACTTTTACTGTGGGATCATTTGAACATAAGTAGAATCCAAGTGATGAATAGGCCCACTTCAGAGTGCCAACTTGCTATGGACAGTATAAGTCCCAATATGGTGTAGTGGTTATGTCATAAGGCAAGAAGCCAGAAGAAAGTTAATTGTAGTCCTGTCTTGGACATAAAGCCAACTGAGTGGCCTTGGGTTGCCACTTTTTCTCAATCCTAGGAGTCAATGGCAAACAATTTCTGAAAAACCTTGCCAAGAAAATTGTAGGGATTTGTCCAGACAGTTTCGAAGAATCAAATATGATTTAACAGAAGAAAAAAAAACCTGAAATAGGTAGTGATCCAACTAGGGTCAGCAAGAGTGCCAGATTTGCTCTTTGTGTCTTGATTAAGGCTTTTCTGATATTTATTTATTAAATGTATATAGCTGTCTATCTCATATATGTAAATCTGGATAAATCTGCTGGTACACATAATTAAAAGAACCACAACCAAAAAAGCAATCAAAATAAATAAAAGCAAACCCATTAACAATACAGTACAATCGAAAGAATTTAAACTATAACAATAATGACAACAAAAACACAGTATGAAGGAGTGCATACTGAGCTTAGCACAAAACAACATTTTATGGGCTCCACATATCCATTGAATTCTTGGCAGAACCAAGTTTTAAAGGCATTCCAGAAAATCAATAGGACTGGGACCAATTCACCTCAAGGGGAATGATGTACCATGCTATGGGTATTACTAAATAATTCTATTAAAATAGATTAAAAGTAATCAACTACAACATTGATCTGAGATTATATACTGTATAGCACAATTTCTTCACAGATTTTCAAGATAGGTTACCTTATGTGCACTATAATATTATTCTATATTACTCTTTTAGCTTGTGATTTACATTTGTCGTCCTCTTTTACTTTTAAACAGTATGTTAATTGTTTCATTTTATACTGGTCTTTGACTGAAATAAATTGTGACTGACTGATAGGTTACATAATTTAATAGCTAAGAATCTTAAATCAGACACAATCTAAGTTTTTAACTATGTTCACTTTTTTGTATCTGTACATACATTTCTGAAGTCTACAGCAAACATTTTTTCCTCAGATAAATTAATATCAGGCATATTCTGATCCTGAAACTGCTCAGGGAAGCCCTTAATGCTTAGGGATTATTATTAACCCTGTAGCTGGCCTTCTGTTATATAAAATCAATCCATTTTATAATCCACTGCTGCCCCACAAGTGGTGGCTGAAGCAACTATAGAAATTCATGTTTTTACAGTTTGCTTCACTGGTATGGTACTGTTAGCAACTAGAGTTTGAAAAAGCATTGTAATGTATATGGCTTATTGACCTCAGAAGTATCTGTATCCACATATATCCTAAGATGAAGAAGCTACAAATCAATGTTGACTGAGTTGTATTGACCATGTAATCAAGTAGTGTCATGGTATGTCTTGTACAACATTATTACATGCATACCAAAATAAACAAGCAAAGGCTATACAAAGATTTAATTATAGAGTTTTTAAATATGCACACTAGAAATACCATATAGTAAAGATGAGTTAAAAGGAAATCGTGGACAAGAAAGTCCTTCCTCAATTTACAAATTATTTTAATGGATATCTTGCTAGAATATAGCTGATCAACAACTAAATAACATTTCTTTCATTTAACCTTGTACCCATGGATTATTCTCAACAGCTCATGCAGACTGCAAATTAAGGAAGCTTATGTAACTACTGTACAATGTCTTTCCCCCCCCAAGCATGAAATATTGTGGGAGAGATTTATCTCACTCGAAATTAAAAAGGAAAGAAAATGCTTAATTCAGTCATTGCTTACAGTAACAGATTCTTGCTAAGCACATGTATTCTTGTCTACTTATAGTGTGTAGAAGGAATTTTATTATGAGTTTCCTTTCAAACACAAATCAGTGCATACCATTTGACCTCATGATTGAGTTGGCCATGCAATAGGAAAGATTGAAACTATCATTCTACTTCTGAATCATACTTGGCTCAACCTAATTCCAATTCATGGTTGGCTCAACCTAATCTGATTCAGGTTAACTGGCAGATTGCTCAAGCATTAGTTGTAGTCCGCTTAAAGTTTATGATTTCTTAATCTCTAAAAGTAAGAATGAGCTGTAGTTTTCAGAATGCAGGCTACATATCACCTTAGGTAATACGTTATGAGCTAATGGTGATCTGCCTCCACCAAAAGTGAGTAGATTCATTTAATAATTTGATTTGAATGAAATACAAGTATTATGTCAAGTATGACATATTTAATAATGCTTTATACTTTGCTATTGTATAGTTTGGTTAAATTTTTTTGAAAGAGGTCTGGGAGGTTTGAACCAAAGCTTTGAAGAAGCATGTTATGCACTCATTTTGAAAAGAAAGAACTAGTGTAAAGATACCCAATATTATCTGGTTTGTTTTATCATTTTGCATATAGTCATGAAAATATTGCTAATACTTTATATATTTAAGGGATCATGGATCAATATCCATTTTTATGTATTATCTTGTAAGTGTTTAGAAACCTTACTATACAAGTGTTTAAATTATACATTCATTGTCAACTATAACCAAATCTGAGTTTAGGAAACAAATATCCAGTTTTAACAAGGCTGGTAGAAACAATCCTGGGAGAGCTGAACTTAATGCATTCGATATAATTTAGAAGTATTGTCACTTTTATCGACTGAACGGATTGCACAATGAAACACAAAGTGCTCAAAACAAACTGATACAGGGGAAAAAAAAGACCATGCTTAGAGAAGTTAAGCTTCAAAATAAGTTGGAACATTAACAGACTTAATTGGAAGTGAGTGAGTATTATTGCTGTAATGTTCATTTCCGTTCCTTGAGTAATCGTTTCTGTACCTGCATATTCTTTCCTGCCTGAGTGCAACATGCAGATACTGTGATTTCTTTCAGAATGGGATTTTCAAAATTCTATGACTGCTTTACATGCAAATTAACAGGAAAAAAAGTAATCTTGCTGGCTGAGTATAGATTGAAAATACATTCATGCTTAACAAAAGGCAGTTATTAGCTAGCTGAATAGAAATGGAAATTGAATAGAAAGTGAAATAGAAAGTGTTAGAGACACTGAAAGGACTGTGAAGTGATAAAGATACTTTTATTCATTACTACATTCATTTTGTGAAACAACAACAACATAAGGAGGAGACGACACTGGATAATATCTTTAATAAGGCCAGACTTACAATAGGTTATGAAACAGAGTTTTCATTATGTTCCCCAAAAGCCTATAAGCAACTAATTAAAGCTGCAGGATTGGAAAACAAAATGGTGACTAGTTCACATGTACAAAATTTCCAGCAAAAGAAACCATTCCTTTAGAGAAACATAAAGTCACTAAGGGGACAGGCTTTCATGAGAATAAAGAAATACACTTGTCAGATAACCCTTGGATGTCATAATTTTATTCATTTATATATTTGATTTCTATGGCTGCCCAATCACTAAGCAACTCAAGGTGGCAATAATTCCACTTATAACAATCAACACTCAGCTAGGGTAGCAAAGAAGCCTGACTTGCTGATCAGAATCATAAAGAAAGTATTTCCTTAACTGTGTTTTTCTAGCGGTTGCCTATTCTTTTCACCAACCCTGCTCTATCTTAGGCTAACCTATTCACATAAAAGGAATGTTCTGAAAATAAAAGCAGAAGCATCCAGATGGTGATAATGATGCAAACTCTGCCCCTTTTCTACTAGAGTCATATCTTTCTATGGATGAACGAAAGGGATGGGCTTGCATCATAGAGGCAAAATGCTGCTATTATCATTTGGAGAAGAAACATGTCTGAATAAATAAGGTATGCCCTTATTTGTGTTTCAGTATGAGGCATGGAGATTTGATGGAGATGAAATGTAATCTGATTATCTTTTATGTCTCATAGAAATGCACTCTATATCATTCCTCTAAAAACAATCAAATGGACCCCTCAAAAGTCACATTTCTTGTTAAGAGCACATGAATTAAAGGGTTCCTAAAAGTAGAGTTGATCCATTTTTTAGCTTGTAGTGAATATAACTTTCCTCCTAAACCTTGGGACTGTAAATGCCAAATTCCACAAAAGGAACAGACAGAAGCCCATGATCCACTCAGTCCAAATTTTATCTCAAAGTCAGATTCTTTGCTCCTTGAAAATGAAATTCTTTATTCTTTAAAGAAAAAAGAAGATGCAGGAAAACATTGTATGCAATATGCTTCCTCCTGGAAATAAGCTGGATATCTTGATGAATATATACTATAGTATATAGTATATCTTTCAATTGCAGCTGACACCATTCAAATAAAATGTGTCAGCACAAGAGGGAATCTGATGAAACATTGTGTATGCCTACTTATCTAGGACATATTGCTTAAGTTTCTACCCCTTCCATTACAGGATAGCAATAGCAATAGCACTTAGTCTTATATACCACTTCATAGTGCTTTACAACCCTCTCTAAACAATTTACAGAGTGAGCCTATTGCCTCCAACAATCTGGGTCCTCATCCTACTGATCTCAGAAGGATGGCTGAGTCATCCTGAGCAGTCTGAATTGCATAAGGATATTTATCCAGTTTTCTTTTTGTAAAACTCCAGAGATGCTTAGATATTTTCTAATTTTCATAGAAACATAAGATTACCCAAGAGCATGACATATTACTTCTACTAAAACCAACAACAACAAGGAATGAGCAACTTCAATCCATCTGGACATTTAAGTTGATTTTAAAGTTTAATTAAGCTCTGATTAGAATTATAACAACCATCTCAGCCTCATTGCAGCTGCCATTATTGAAGGGATTCATGAATTTGATGAGAAAACAGGTCCCAATATGTTAATAGTATTCAAAATGACTACAGAAACATGATAGAAGTTTCTTCCCATTATAAGTCTGCAAATCAACTCATTTTGCTCTTTTTACAAAATGAAAATATCTGTCAACAGCCAAAAGGGAGGGGGATCTCTTTTGTATTTCTTTAATCTCTTAAAGACATTAGCAATATCTATTCTAAAGAAGTATTTTTAGCAGTAAAATCATATCCGTTTCAGATCAAATTCAGATGGAATCAAGCGTTTATGAGTCAGATGAATCTAGTTTTACTATCGCATTTATTAGACTCTAACATATAGCTTCCAATTCTAAATACAAGTTGAACAAAGGAAATTCTAAGAGGCTTGCATATTAAGATTAAAAACAATTTCAACCACAACAACTACTAGTAATAATGGGAGCCAAATGAAAGCTGAAAGTGAACCCCTAGCAACAGTCCTAGTGACAACCAAGACAAGAATCCCATCTAATATTGGAGAATGGATCACAATTTACTTATCCTGTCCCTCGGTCTGTTAGAAGAAACAGATCTTTATAGATTTGCAAAAGCATTGCCAAGTCAGGGCTGTTGGAATTTCTGGGAGAATGTTTCCATCTTCATGCAGACCTCATGCTTTCCTGATATAATGCTGAAGATAAAAGAAAACACTTTAGTATGTCTCTGTCATTACCCATCTGATGGGTAATGATAGAAATCCTAGTATCAGTACATTACTAGAAATCAATTTAAAAAGCAGCATTTGCGTTCTGTGCAGAAAAATTATTTTTGCAGTTCCAAGAGATATATGCAATGCTGCACATACATGTGAAACAATAAGCACATATGTATATATCAATAGTCCAAATTACAGAAAACTCTGTGTTCATGGAAGACCACTAATAAACCTCATATCTAAATAAAGTTGCATAACAAATTAATACAATTATTTGTCTATTATTAGTCTGGAAGTATATATCATTGCATTGGCATGTTCATTTCTATTATTTGAATAAACTGGATCATCACCTTTAGTTGTCTACGGATTGCTTTGAAAAGGACATCATAACAAGAGCTATCTTGCTTCCAAAAAAGTGAACCAGCTGCTAATTACACCATGCAGGAACAATTCTATTCAAAATCCTTCTTCCTGCTTGGATAACCACACTACCACGTGCATAATTATACTAAATTTTGTTGATAACATGAGAAAACAGGAATTCAACCGTGACCCATGAATCCTGCTGGGAGAAATCTTGGGTAGTCAAGCTAGAATTTGTCCTTCTTCTGAAAAAACAAAACAAACAAACAAAAATTGCAGACAGACAAACAGTGGTTGCACTCATTATCAAAACAGATTTGTAATTTATCCTCAGGCAGGCCATTACTGAAATATATAATTCTGGTCTGGTCATTCTAGCAACAATTACTGTATTTTTCGGAGTATAAGATGCACCCGAGTATAAGACGCACCTTAGTTTTTGGGGAGGAAAATAAGAAAAAAGCTGATTGGTGTGGATCGTGCTCCTGGAATACCCCCAATCAGCTGTTCTCAGAGGTGAATTTTAGCAACAGGTTTGTTGGTTGTGAGCTCTGCGCCTTGCTTTTTTTCTGCCTCTGAAACCTCGTTTGAGAGGCTTTTTTTCTGAAGCTCCGTTTGAGAGGCTTCTTTTCTGAAGCTCCGTTTGAGAGGCTTTTTTTCTGAAGCTCCATTTCAGAGGCTTTTTTTTCTGAAGTTCCGTTTCAGAGGCTTTTTTCAGCCTCTGAAACCTCCGTTTGAGAGGCTGGGCGGGGCTACATTCGGAGTATAAGACGCACCCAGATTTTCACCCTCTTTTTGGGGGGAAAAAGGTGCGTCTTATACTCCTAAAAATGCGGTGGTACTTTTTATAAGAAAATATCATCCATCAGGAAATGTGTTTTCAAGTTGCAGAGAAATGAACATACCTGTTTGTTATCTTCACACAAAAGTGATATTGTTAAGATTATATCTGTAATTAAATGCTGAAAGAGAGTTATGTTTTATCCACTATTACATTGGATCACTCAGGTATATGGTTTAAATGGCAAGAGAATTCATGGGAAGGGATGGAAAACTGCAGAAGCCAAAATATATCCCAAACTCCTGAGGTTAGAAAAACAAATTCTGGAAAATGGAGGATGCTGGCTGGAGAGATAAACATTCAAAGTGACAGCATGTAAAGCACTTGGTGTAAAGCAATTAGTCCAGCAACTGGCAAGCATATAAAAGTCTTTAAACAAAAGATTTCAGTGGAACAACTCTACCTCCATAGAGGACCCTGATGTTTTTGAGCCAGACATTTGGCCACATTTGGTTGCAATAGCTACATTAATGATTGGAAGAATGAGCACACATGAAAGTAAAGGCAAGAATATTCTATTTCATTAAAGATTTGTAACAATGGAACTTTGTATAACTTTGTGTTATAACTCACAAAAAAAGTCTGGCTTCTCTTCTAAAAAGTACCTAATGGAAACCATGAGCTAGTTTTATTATATAGATTTTATTATATATAACATAATGGTAATTTTATTAAAAACTTTTAAAAAGAAGATAAAAAACTAATACAAACTAGTAAAAATTAGAAAGAAATCAAGGAGAAAGTTAAAAGTGCAAGAAAGTGGAGAAAAGATGCAAAGATGTGGCTTCTGATCTTCTTTAGAGCAGTTATAAGTATAATTACAAATTTTACTTTCTCTAAAGTTACATGTCTTTTTCTAAAATCTATCCTGTCAAAACATCAAAACCATAAATCATAAGTTCATTTTTTCACATTTTCTGCAAATAGTCCTTAAGGGCTTTCCATTCAGAAATAAACATAGATTTTCTCTAATCAGTGAATTTGGCCATCTCAAGTGAATTCCATCACTGATTTTCACCGACCATTTCTCTATTGTAGGCATTTCTCAGTCTTTCCATCTCTCTGTATAAACTAATCTCATTATTGCAGATATCATACACAAAACCAACATTCCATGGCTTTTTTTCCCCTATTGTCAGTCCCAAAACAAAGCCTTCTGGTCTTAATATATTAATCTTTAAAATTCTCTGAATCCATGTACACATCCAATAAGCAGGGCAAAATATCTCTTCTTCATCACATTTCCAACAAACATTTGACAGCCCTGGCCTTTAGATATTCTAGGCCAGGGCTGTCAAACTCCTGGCCCATGGGCCGGATGCGTCACGTGCTGCCACACCCATGCCCAGTTTAGCGAAGGGGAAAAAAGTCCCAATACGTCATTGACACCACCGTGACAATGTGAATTTGACACCCCTGTTCTAGGCAATAGCAATAGCAATAGCAATAGCACTTAGACTTATATACTGCTTCATAGTGCTTTACAGCCCTCTCTAAGCAGTTTACAGAGTCAGCATATTGCCCCCAACTATCTGGGACCTCATTTTACCCACCTCAGAAGGATGGAAGGCTGAGTCAACCTTGAGCCTGGTGAGATTCGATCTGCCAAACTGCTGGCAGCCGGCTGGCAGCAGAAGTAGCCTGCAGTACTGCACTCTAACCACTATGCCACCAAGGCAATCTCTCTGGAGACATATACTAATGGTATATAATTTTATAAAAATTCTCTTTTAGATGATAGCATAGTGTAAATTTCAATTCTTTCAACCACATATTTTCCCATTGTTCCATTTGCATACTACAATTTTTTTAGCCTACTTTACCATATATTTTTTCACTTGTCTGTTAAATCCATCCCTTCTCAGTTTCCCTTGCACTTAGTGTCAGCAATGTGGGGTCAATGACAAAATGAGCATCATGCCAACATCACCAGCTGTAGCATGGCATTGCATGCCTGTATATACACAGGGGCACCTGTTGTTTCACCATTCTGACAAGACTATCAGATTCAGCTGACACCACTGGATGCAATTATTGTCTGGTATCAATAAATATTCACCTTGTTGTTATAATGCAGCAAGAACTATGTCACAACAATCTTCCCTAGCTTTTATGATCTTCACGAAACAAAGAAGCTTACTAAAGCAAGCAGGAAAAGAGACATGGGAGTACCTAACTGAAGCCAGCTGCTCATAAAATGGTCCAATGTATCATAGCATTTGATTACCCAAGGCTCTCTTAAATAAAAATAGAAAGAAAGAGTAAGGTTTGGAGATATCTAAGCTAGCACAGTGGAAGTAAAGTGGCTGCAGCTTTGACTTCAGGAAAGCTGAATGTCACTTCAATAGACCTTACATAGCCTCTAGATAATTGTCATTCAAATAATAATGATACAATCCTTTTCATAGCAGCCTCATTTTCTGAAACATGAAGTGGGTTTAATGTATTCATATTGAGTTTCTGACCGTTTCCTAAGAAATGGATTGTTGAAGTCAGTATCTGTAATGAAGAAAACCCCACTTTGAATTCTTGGAGGACAGGCAGTGATACAAAATTCATACAGCATCTTGCTGGCAACTCATCCATTTTCTGAAGGGGGCAAACCACTGGGAGGTACTCACCTTTCTCTCAAACCTTTCCAGAAGCAAGATAAAAGTGTTGGACATTGAAGCTGTGGATTTTATACAGACCTCCCTCCCAGCTCTGAAAAATACACTGTACTAGTTCTGTAGGTACTTTCAACAGAAATACAGGCTGCCCCTTTTGACCGGAGATGATGAAATCAAAGCTTAGATTCAGAAAGCTTTGATTAACAATTAAATGCATTTTGCTGAGAGAGAGTAACCAGTGCTTTGAAGTCTTAAAGCATCAAATGGCATGGAAATTAGCACATAACCACTCACTGCTTCTCACCATTTTTCTTCTCTCTTATTACCTGTATTATATGTCTATAGTGTTGTGTTTTTTCTACAGGGGACCTCAATACATACCGTAAAACCATTGATAAAAATTTCACTTGGGCACTTGTGAATTATTTTGAGCATTAGAGGAAGAGGAAGGGACAGATTATATTTATTTACAAATATGAACATTTAAAAATGATCTGTCAACCAATACAATCAATGGCAGAGCTTTAGTGATTAAGCCACTCATGTGCAGATATTAGGTGTTATATCTGCCAATCTCTCTATCGGTTTGTGTTTTGTTTTTTTTTCCTTTTCAGCAAGAGGAGGTTAAGACAAATGTTCAGGCTAGGCACTCCAAAGAAGTGTGAAAGTTTTTCTGTGAGGTTTGAAAATGTCATTCAGTTAATTTATATACGTATATATTGAAGAAAAAGGTTATAAAGTTAAAAGCCACAGAAAAATAAAAGAGAAAATGAAGAGAAAATAATGTAAAAAGAAAAATAGGAAAGATGGAAAAAAAAGAAGAGAACAGTACAAACCAGGGAAAGAAAAGAAAAAGAAAGAGAGAAAGAAAGAAATAAAGAAAGAAAGAAAGAAAGAAAGAAAGAAAGAAAGAAAGAAAGAAAGAAAGAAAGAAAGAAAGAAAGAAGAAAGAAAGAAGTGACTTCTGAACTTTTTTGCACAATTACAAACTATTTCCATCCTTCCAAATTACCTGGCATTGTTCCCTATTTCTCCTATGTATCACTTTTTAATCAGTAAATCCAGAGATCACCAGTTCATTTTTACTCATTTTCAGCAAAGTCCTTAAAGGATTTCCAGTCTTTTATAAAAGTAGCCAGTATCGTCTAGTGGTTAAAGCACCAACTAGAAACCAGGAGACTGTGAGTTCTAGTCCTGCCTTAGGCATGAAAGCCAGCTGGGTGACTTTGGCCAGTAACTCTCTCTCAGCCCAACCCACCTCACAAGGTTGTTATTGTGGTGACAAGAGGAGGAGGAAGGAGTATTAAGGTATATTTTCTGCCTTGAGTTGTTTATAAAAATAATAAAGGCTGGCTAAAAATAAATAAAATAATTGTTCATTCCTTAATTAAATAAGTGAATTCACTTGACTAATCTAGATGGTTTTACACAATCAATAAAACACAACCAGAAATCCTATAAGGATTATCTCTTTTACATCAACATACACATAAAACATAGACATGACTATTAGAACTTTCTTACATAAGAATAATGTCTATCATTTTAAATATGTTGAGTTATTGTATTTCAAGTTTCATTTCCTCCCATATTATTATTATTATTATTATTATTATTATTATTATTATTAATAATAATAATAATATCGCCGCCTATTCACATATGGCGATTCAAGGCGGCTTACAAAATATAAAACTTCATTTAAAACAATAAAACTAATAAAAAAGAATCAAATAAATTAATATAATAAAATAAAATCACCCTCCCCCTGGCAACAGCAGATTACACGAGCCATTTAATGGGCTCCATCCCGCTCTGGGTTCCCCAGGCCCGCTGGCAGAACCAGGTATTCAGCGCTTTCCGGAAGAGTGTTAGAGTGGGGGCCATTCTAATGTTTGGGGGAATGATGTTCCAGAGAGAGGGAACCACCATGGAGAAGGCCCTTCTTCTGGGTCCCACCAGATGTATCTTCCTAGGGCAGTGATGGCAAACCTTTCAGACATTGAGTGCCCAAACTGTGCGTGCACGCATGCCCAAACTGAAATGTGTGTGTGCACGTGCGAACACGTGCATACACAGACATATGCACATGTGTGGACATGCACACATGCATGGACATGTGCAGACATGCGCAAACGTGGACATGCGTGGACATGCACGCATGCACAGCAGAGACCTGAAGACCAGCTGGCCGGCAGGAGGCGGGGCATCCCAACACCGGCAGCGTGGCAAGAGGTAAAATCTTTTTCTTTTGTGAGCTTCTGTTTCGTCGTTTGCAGGGAAACAGAAGCTCATGAAAGAAACACCACAGAGATCTGACCTGGGGCAATGGTGCATGCGCCAGCAGAGAGGGCTCCGCATGCCACCTCTGGCATGCGTGCCATAGGTTCGCCATCACGGCCCTAGGGCATGGGACCCGCAGCATTCCCTGCCTCCCCGCTCTGATGGGTCTGGTAGATGTGACCGGCAAATGACGGTCTCTCAGATAACCTGGTCCCAAGCCATGAAGGGACCTCCTTGGTTTCAGTATAACTGGAACATACATTAACTAAACAGTATTGCTTTATAGCACATACGGACAGACAGACAATATTTAATGATGAAATTGTAGCCTGTAAAGTTGAACACAAAGAATTCTACAAAGTTTTGGGGTTTAAATTTCTCAGGAAATCTATGTGAATATTCAAATTATAGTGCAGTCATTTTTTCATGTTAACTTCTCACTTCCAACCAGGAGTTAAATAAGCTTTTCTTTATCATAGCAGAAAAGAGAGACAAAAGTAATTGATATAGAATAGCCTATTTATCAAGACTATGGCAGTCAAATACAGTATATGCGAAACATAGCCACACATACCTTTAGCCAGACACATTATTATGCATATTTTAGGTTATAAGCTTGTATACTAAACTCTTTATAAATTTAAAATGTATATAATACCATATGTAATAAATATAATCCATCCATGAATATGTGTGCGTCTGTTTTCCCTGATACAAAGAACAAATCAAAATGCAAATTTATGTATAAATTCAGATGTAAATCCCTGACTTCAGTGGAGGTTATTTCCAGGTAAGTGTTTTGTGATTGTAGCCTAGACTGTGATTCTGCCCCCACTTAAATGGAAATTAATCCCATTGAGATCAGTTGGGCTTCCTTCTAAATAGGTATATATAGAATGGTGCAGTTAAAGGAAATAGAATCTTTATCTAAATTCTCACTTCTGAGCTGTTGAAATCCCTCTGCTGCAGGGCGTAACTATATGTATGCATAATTATAGAACAGTTTCCTTGAAATACTAAATGTTAGGTAGATATTCAGGAGGGAAGTTTCAGAACGTTTCACCTCCCTTCCTTAACTATATGTTATATCAAGAAATGCTGCTAATATACTTAATCGTATTAGTCTTTTCCATTTTTTTCTCCTCAAAAATGGTATGTTCTTATTATAGGAACACGTTGCAATTCTTGTGTAGGTCACAAATCATATGAGAACCACTGACTAAATTTCAGTTTCAAGCTGAACAACCAGTTCTGTTGAGAAAATAAAATGATTTGCTATAATCAGATGGTAACCTTTTAGCTAAAAAGGCATTTAAAAGAAAAGGAACATGCAATTTCTGATCCATTTAACATAAAAAGTAATTTTTTTTCTATGTCAAAGTACAGGTATTTATAGGAAACAGATTGACAACAAACTTACTCTACTTCACGGTCAAACTTGCTGTGTCACGTTGCTGTCACGTGATGTTTCACAATGTTTTTTTCTCTTCGTGGAGCTGGGGTGGGCGTGGCCTGTGCATGACGCATCTGGCCCCCATTTGACACCCCTGCATCTACTTACAAACTAAGAGATGCAAATTTTCACCCATATGAACAAACCTATCCTCCAATCTAGAAGGTCCCAGAAGTTGAGAGAAGGGTTCATTTACAATGTGTTGCATAGGTATGCTTGGAAGCACTGTCACACAGGCCTCCTGTCAAGAAGGACTGCGCACACATCTCCCCTGGAAGACATCAGAGAGGCTCGACCTGGGGAAATGGGTTGGTGGGGTCACATGGGACATTGGCTCCCAATTACCTTGCCCAATGGCAGGTGGGATGACAGGATCTCTCTGGCACCCAAAGCTGCCATGGTTGGAGACTTTCTAGGGTGCCACCTGGGACTAAGGGGCAAGAGAACTCAAGGTGCTTGCTGCTACTTGGAGAGTGTGAGCATTAGGGTTAATCTGTAATCAAGTGAAGAAATCAAGTGAAGAAAAAATATGTAACTTATGTAAGCTAAGAACTGTACTATGTTTTTTATGCTTGTTGGACTTGCAAACAAAACAGACCTATGAACAGTCTCTCAGAATATAATCCATTCATAAATACAGCACTTTCTGTAAAGCATTTCAAACTTTTTTTAAAAAATAGGGGAAGTTGGAGAGAATGTAGACTACGATATGCTGGGGGGTTAGCAAGAAAGCATTTCTCTGGCTAGTTACTAAGAACAATCATAAACAACTTCTTTCTTTTCTTCTTATAAATTAGAAAATCAAGATTGCATGTCGGTTATAGAACACAGCCAAAATTTCACAGGAAATATTTCTTTAAGAAAAGTGTTTACTTTTATCCCAGAATAAATTTTAATAATTTTAAAGGTTTGGTCCTATTCTGAGTTCCAGCTGAATTATTGGATAATCAAATACCAATATGATTGGAGCAATATAATTGCAAAAAAAATTCCTACTTTTATTCATTTTTTTAAAAAAAGACAGAAGATCCCTGAAAACAAGCAGCCTGGAACACCATTTTTTTTTTGAGCCAGTCAATTACCAATTAATGCTAGTTACTTTCACTCCTATCTGCTTTTCCTGTGACAATTCATAGGTTGAAAGAGTCACAAGGAAGATAAATTGGATAAGAATCACAAAAAAGTTAAAATTGCATGGCTCAATTGCAGGTGTCTTTTTATTCTTAAATAAGAACAACAATGAGACAGAAAAGCTGTGGTCTAGAAGTGTCCTTACATTCAACTCTATTGCATTTGCCATTTTAAAATCCAGTTACCCAGCTTGAGATTGTTTTGAAGTTCTTTACAATTATTTTAATCACCCTAAAATTGAATGATAAAATTGCTAGTTCTGCTAATTTACTACTAAATTATGTCAGTGACCCAGATCAACAACCAAACCCATAGACCCCAATTATGAATATATAAGAATGAGCCATTATACTATTGATGATATTTCCTATTGCAGATCTACATTGATTGAGAATTGAAATATACTGTAGCCAGTAGTGGGTTCTAAAACCCATTGCTACCAGTTCGCGCGTTTAAGAACCAGGCCGAACCGGGAGCAACCCATCGCTGACTGTAAGGCTCTTTTGCCTGCTAATATCACATGCAGGCTTCAAGTGTTACAAAAGATGCTTGAGATTTTTTATTTCAGGAGCTGGAAATATTAGCTATAACTATATTGGTTTCAGTTTACATGGTTCTTAGTATAGTAAATGGCTCAGATCTCACGCTGTTGGTTGAATGATGGATGGGACATTTCTGGGAATGTTGAAATTTCATCATGCATATGTAGCACTACCACCGAAAGGGTCAGTGGAGTCCAGATTCTGGCCCTCTTTTCCAACCATTCAGGTGTCTTCTCCTGCTACAGTCCATTGTTATAACTTCCAGCCCACTCTGGTCCCTCGCTCAGGCACTTCCACTTACCTGGGTCATTTGGACATAGTCCTAGTGTTAGAAGGGTAGGAAGCTTCTACGGGGCAATACTCTAAGTGTGCCTATCAGTTAGACGTCCACCTTGATCTTCTCCAATATTTAAGTACTGTAGAATTGAATTTCTTTTCACACTAAAGCCACTGGGGAAATAAAATAGTCAATCTCAGAAATTTGGATAATGAGTCCATTCTTTCCTCTATTTTCTTTCTTCAATTAAAATCAGTTCAGAAATTGTAGAAGAGCTAGATGGTGTCTTTGATTTGTAGCTCTGGGATTATCCATTGGGAAGTATCTCTAAACATATTTTATAGCTTGATAAGCAGATCTTGCTTTATGATAGAGGTCTTTCTTTAAATTCTATAATCTGTACTAAGAAATCTACTCCCAGTTTATTTTATATATACATGTTACATGTTTAAAGTGAACACAAAAAGGGATTTTCTTTTTTCAGTTGAAATGTCAAAACTGTCCAAAATTTAAAAACAAACTGTCCAGTATTAATAGTATGTTATAGTTCCAGTGCACCAATAATTGAATCTTTATGGAAGTCTCAAATGTGTTCATTGAATGGCAAATGCACGGTTCTATTGAAATTTTTGTGGGAATCTGTGCTTAGTATTTCTACAGCTGGAAATACTAGATTTTCTTAAAATATGCTACTCTTTGAAATGCATCACTTCAACCCACAGTCCCTGAAGGCTTTAATAAAACTCATTGTTTCTGATAATACTTTGTATCTCCTTTGTATGTTCTTTGAAAGTTCTTCTTTGCTCAGTTTTTGCTATTCAGTTCCTGCCATTTTGTAAATGTAGGAGATAAAAGAACAAGTTTTGAATTCATAGAGATGTAAAGTGCATAATGGAAAGTAGACATGCCTTCTTAGACATTATTTAGTTTTTACATCTTTTATTGCTTGAAATGACCATTAAATGCTGTAAAATAGAAGGTGATGTTATTTGCTCAGGTTAGCTTACCCTTACCATTTGTTTCTAGGCAACATCCAACATGCTATTTTTTTTTCTTTATTTGATTGATTTCTACCTTTTTATTGGAAGAATAAAAAAGACCATTACAATAAAAGACAACTATACTAGGGAGGTAAAACTAAATAAAATGCACCACAGTTGGAAGATGTATTACTCTAAAAGAGGCAGTTGCTTAGGGCCACATAACTTCCTAGCCAAGACCTTGCAAGAAAAGTCAGCTCTTAAGTTTTTTGCTGAAAGCCAACAGACACAGGATCATATGGACTTCAGAGGGGGGAGGGACAGTGATAATACTTAAAAAGGCATCAACAATAGAAAAGGCATAATTTTAGTTCTCATAAATTGACTTTATTTTATTGATAGGGTTCAGAGCATGGTGACACTGTCATATCTTCTAGGATGAGTGGAGCAATTAAAAAGAGGAAATCCCACAAATACCTATGTCCTATGTTATGAAGAGCTTTACAGATGACCATTAGCACTTTGAATTGTATTTGTAAGTCCATTGGGAAGTAGTAAAGGTCACAAAATAATATTACACAACCATACTAAGGTGCACCCACTTCACTTCATATTTTGGGCCAGTTGTAGCTTCAGAATGTGTCTTTCAAGGACAGCCTGTAATAAAGCAAGTTGCAGGAATCTGCTCATGAGGTGACTGAGGTATGACTGATCATAAGAAGGGTCTCCCAGCCTAGGAATGGTCAGAATTTCAAAGCTCTGTCCAATATGTAGTTGTAAATTCTGGTAATAGCAACATATTTTCATTATTGACATACTTAAATTTCAATGTTTTCCCTTCCATGAGATATGAATTTCTACAACAATGGGATGAATGAGGTAGAAAATCCTAGCCCCAAATTAAAGTGCAAGGCTTCAAACCCACATGTCTGCCATTTTCCTTAAATGGGACTAAGGGAAAAAATAATGACTAACAGTGGCCAAAGTGACTTAAGGTTTTTTCCATCATCCATCTGGATTACTACAATGCATTTTACATGGGGCTGGCTGCCTTTAAAATTGTCACTTGGAAACTTTTCCCTGCTCCAAACTGCATTAGCCCAGTTGTTGACAAACAGTCATGCAACAGTTGAATCGGGAATGCTGCCCTGATTACCAATGTTTCCAGGTGCAAATTCAATAGTGTTGCATTGTTTTATCATACACAGTTCTACATTGATTGGCTCCTCCAAACAATTCCACCCTGTTCTGTCTTTTTACTGATCAGACAAAAAATTGCATGGAAGGAGTATACTTTCTACTGCTTGCTTTATTGAAAGAATAGAAGAATTAACTCCACTGAGTTTGCATGAATTCTGAAATAGCAGTAGCCCAAGATCTAGATCATACACCACTTAGAACACAACATAGATCACAGGCAAGCTTAGTTAATAATCCAATATACAACATATCTAGTGTGTGTTCACCTACAAAATCTGCTAGTGGCTATACACTGCTGAGAGGTGAATAACCATAATGATCAGGTTTTCTTTTTCAGCCCTCTGCTACAGAATAGCCATCCTCTATAGCAGGGGTGTCCAACCTTGGCAACTTTAAGATTTGTGGATTTCAGCTCCAAGAATTCCTCAGCCAGCGAAGCGAAGCTGGCTGAGGAAGTCTGGGAGTTGAAGTCCACAAGTCTTAAAGTTGCCAAAGTTGGACACCCCTGCTCTAGAGCCCAGAAAGCACCTTGACATTCTGGAAGTTAGTAAAATGGACTTGTTCTGAAGGCATCCGAGGTTGGAAAGTAGCCACCATCTTTGTTCTATTATAGTATATTAACAAAGTAACAAAATACAATATCATTGTTGATGTTGGTTTATTTGCTTTTTTATTTGGCACACTACCTACTTTTTGTCAAAGGCATTACTAAATTAAAGTCACTACCATCTATCTAATACACTTCATCCACGCACACAGACATAGAATCTTTGCTATTGGGCTTTCTTTTTGGCAGTGCTATAATAGTTAGTTAGGTTTTAGATTTCAAGAATTCTTGACAGATGGAGAAAGATTGCCTTCCCAAAATTCACTGGACTTCAGCCTTGTGTTTTAAATATAAGAAATATTCTATTTCAAGCTCTTCTCTCCCTCTCCCTCCAACCCTNATAATAAATATGGTATTTTAAAAATGTATTTACTAAATATTAAAACCTACTTTGTTTTTAATAGAAACCTGGGTCCCCCAATTTCTTTCCCTCCTCTGCCCTAAACAACTTGTGTGTGTGTGTGTGTGTGTTGTTGTTGTTGTTGTTGTTGTTTTAATTCTGCTGTGGCACTTTAAGTTTCGGAGCAACAAACTGTCTTTCACAAATCTTTGAACTGACTTCACTTTTCTGTTGGTGACCTATATGGAAATGTAGAATGCTGTGTTCTGGTTGCATAAATATGCTTATTAAAATTAATCTTAATGTTCTTGTATTCATCCTTCATATATATTTTATGTTATTGTTTACTCAACTGAAATGCTTTTTGTGGACAGTACATTGTAAGCGAACATTTCCTGTACTTGTAATGATGGAAACAAAAAAAAAACAAAAATAGTTGTGCTTGCTGGGGTTTTTTGACTTATAAATGGAATATTTTCAGTGCCAGTAATAAGGATAAGTAATAGGAACCAAGTATCATCATGAGAGCACTGAATATGTGAATACACACACAAACACAGGGAATTTTCACTCACCTTTCAAAATTCTTACAGGGGTTGAATTATTCTACCTTCAAATCAGTTTTATGATATGGGTGTGTATAAAATTCCTCTTGGTTATCTATATTTTCTATATTCTCCTGTCCCCACACAGAGAAAAAGCTGTACCAAGAAAAACATTTTTCCCTCTTTTTCAATTAGCCTTTCCTGCATGGTGTGTTGCTGTACCATCTGGTGCTATTCATTTGAAGTGGAGTTAAGGGAGGTTAAGAGAGAAAATTTGAAAGAGGTGAAGGATGTTGATAGCTCTGCAGAATGACGGATATCAGCCTCAAGGCTATGATGCCTTGAGAGGCTCCTCCTTGAAAAGCTGGCTTTCTCACAACTCTCTTCCACACTTTACTCCTCAGAGCCTGTTTTCTGTCGGGAAAGTATAAGGATTGCTAGCTAGATGATTTCATAGCAGGACATTGTAATTTCCACTGATGCGATTAATTTATTTGGGGAATATATATATATATTCTTGATACTACATGATAACTCCCAACTGATCTTTTTAAAAATAAAACTCACTTCATCCAGGAGAGATTGGATTATAATAGAGGGCTGACTGCATCATGCATCTTAAGGAAGATTATATCTTTGGGCTGAACATATACTTTATGGGTAGAAAGGTCAGATTCAGCCATTGGGCTCTCCAGTGATCTTGGCAGATAAAAATTCTATTGTTGTTCAAATTGTTCTGTCACTTTCAACTCTTTGTGACCTGGTGGACTTCATTTCACCAGGATTATCGAAATGGCTTCTTGTAATTTCATGCTGGTGTCATCAGTAATAGTATGTTACCATCTTGTGTTCTGTCAGTCATTTTTTTTCAACTGACTTTCATTACTCTCAGCCTCAGAGTATTCTCCAATAATTCTTGCTTTGCATTTTTGTATCCAAAATATCCAAGCATTATCTTTATTATTTTTTTCCTTTAAAAACAAATTACACAGCCTATCTGTGACCTAGAACCCAACTAAACCTTCTCTCTAATTAAAAAAAAGTACTCCCAAATCACATGAGATATCAAAATCTCATAATATCCCAATGATTTTGCACATACTGTCCTCTGGAACATCAACCCTTCAGATATCAAACTTGCCCTAATCCTGCTAGCTTTGGTTAAGGCCTTAAAGACCTCGTTTAGCCATCAAGCCTGAAGCTCTGATAATGTGGTTTGGTCCATTTCTTGGCTGTATTTATTTGGGACAATTGTTAGTGCTGTTGTTCAGTGGCTATTTTATGTTATTTATAATTTTGCTTATTTTTATTCTATTTTTATTTGTTAGCAATCCAGAGTCATGTACATGAGATGGGGGTGCATGTGTACATTTAAATCATCATCATCATCACCATCACCATCATCATCATCATCATCCTTCCTTAAGACCTACTTCTTTGAAGGAAATAGCACTTGAGCCTATTATCTGATCAGGCATTATCCTGTGTTGCTATGAGATGGAAGCCAGATTCACTCAACAAAAGAAATAATCAGTATGCTAAGTTTTATGTCATATGGTTTAAGGGATGATAGTCTTATGACTTCTTGATTTTGAGCAGTGGTGGGTTGCTGCCAGTTCAGACCGGTTCTTTAGAACCGGTAGCTCTGACTCCAAGCCGAGAGAGAACTGGTTCTCTGTATCCGTGAAAGTGGGCCCGCCCGCCCGCCCCTGGGTTATACTGACCTTTATTTCTGCTTCCAAAGCCCAGCTGATCAGGGGCGGCAGATTGAGTTGCCGCTCCTCAGCTGTTTTCCGTGCTGCTTGCCTAGTTTGCAACGTGGAAGTTCTATTTCCTCTGAACTGTGCACGCATGTGCGCGCAGCGAAGCGCGCACTCAGCGAACCGGTTGTAAAGCCGGTAGCAACCCACCACTGATTTTGAGGAGTTCAGTCACTATGCATTTCTGATAGTAGGGCAAATCCCAGGAAATCAAGCAAAAAATTTATGCTGTGGTTTAATGCTAGGAACTGCTGTCTTAGATTCAATTCTTCTAAAAGTTTATTCTAAGGGGGGGGGGAGTGGACTTTGCAGAAGCCTGGTAATTGAAAAGTCTCCTTGCTTCTTGTTTCTTTATTCATTTGCACAACATCTTTTGCAACCCAGACTTTACAGCTAGAGGAAAACAGTGTGAATCTCAGATGATTCTTTGCTTGAATGGCCACAATGACACATACTAAAGCATTCATATCTTGAGAAGATTTTCAGAGGCAAACAATTAGATGTTCTTAAACAGAAAACAAACTGTTCTCCAAAGAGTCTGTGACTTTGGCCATAATAAGATCACTTACATTGATTATGTCACAGTGCAAACATTTGACAATCTTCCTGAGTTATGAAAGGCCAGCAAATGTGCAGTTACAGAAAGAGAGTTTCTAGAAATCACAATTATATTTATTAGATTTGATTACAGCATGCAAAATAGTTCATCTAAATAAATGGTGCATTTATCACTTTTTATAGATGGATTCATTCAAGCCCTATACACATTTTGTTTTGGTCATATCACTTTTTTTTTTGGTTGTATATGCATTATGCATATATGTCAGGATTGGGCAACTTTTCACTGGTTGGAAGCTGTGATATTTTAAGGAGGTGAGGGGGACGCTTCAAAAAATGTAAGAACAGTGACATGGAAATGCCAGCAGAAGGGGAAAAGATGTAGCTGAATTTTTGAACACTCTTTGGGACATTCTTAAAATATTTGTTCTCTCAAGATAAATCAGTCTGACTTTTCAACCCACTTGCTTTCATTGTTGTGTGCCACCCATAAATGCTTTCTGTGAGATGCATGGCCTTACAAATTTGATAAATAAATAAATTTTGGAAAATAATTGGAAATGAAAATACTATTGGCTTTTGCCCATTTCTCACTAAACACGTGCAAACATCCACCAGATTTACAGTAGTTATACACCATCCAGGATGTAACTAGTGTAACTAATGTGTTTGTTGGTGCCTGATGACTGGAGTATTAACAAATTCCCATAAATTTCCTGTGTTTTGTATACCTAGATGTTAAAAAGCAGAGCATAAATTCAGTCAAAGAACACAGAAATATACTGTAACTTTTTTTTAGCATTCCATAAATAATATATACTTACATAGATTTGAGGTCAACCTTTCATTTTGCTGTGCCAGAAGAATTTGAGGGCTGATTGAGTGGTCCTTGACTGTCCAATGGTTTTAATAATCCTTCACCAACTATTTGGTATGTTAAGTGCAATGATCTGACAGCATGTTTGATTGTTCATTGGAGGATATTCTGGAAGCACTGCGCCCAACTAATCAAACAACAAGTGAGACTCGAACTACTTGTCATCATGTCTGATAATTTTCTGATTTCTGATGGTAAAATTGAGGTACAATAGGCACCGTAGGCACCAGATCTGATTGAACAAGCTCAAGTGAAGAGGGCTAAAAGATGCAATAAGATGACTGAAATTATGCTTGACTAAGTAATCGTACAGCTATTTTGACAAGAAATTGAAATGAAAATGTGATTGCTGAGATATTTTAGAAATGAAAGTTGACTACGGAAGAACAAACTTTTCTGTTGCAGTGTAATGCGTAGTCTTTCAAAACAAAAAACAGCCCTTATAATGTTTTGAGACAGCTATTGACAGTATTCAAATTCAAAATATTATAAAACATAAATGTGAGAGAATGGAATGATTCTTGATAAATAAATATAATGTAAACAAAAGAATGGCTATTCAGTTATTAATATATTTATAAGAAATAAGGAAAGCCACATGGTAAGTTGCATATCAAAACAAATAGTGTTTTATAACATTTTTATGTGAGAACCAATTTGATGTAGTGGTTACAAAACCAGCTGGATCAGCGGTGAGTTGCTCCTGGTTCGGCCCGGTTCGGCGAACCGGTAGTGGCGGTGGCGGGAGGCTCTGCTCACCCACCCGGGACACTCCGCCCACCCGCCCAGGATGCTCCATCGACCCGCCCGGGATGCTTCTGCGCATGTGCAGAAGCAGCGTGCGCGAGCACGCGTGCGAACCAGTAGCAACGGGATTTAGAACTCACTACTGAGCTGGATGATTTTGCACCAATCACCCTCTCTCTCAGCTTTAGGAAGGAGGCAATGGCAAACCATTTCTGAAATGTTTGTGTTGATTTGAATCTGGGTTTTCCTGAAGGTAATCTAATACCCTAATTGCTATGACACTTTGTCTTTCTCTATTTGCCTGCAAAGAAAAGCACACATTGGATGTTTAATTATTTTTATAAAATTATTTTTATAAAAAAGAAAGATAAGTTAGTTAAAGTTACATTAGCAACTGTCTATTGAGGAAAGCTGTGATATTGATTGGAATATTTGTAGCTCAGGGGTGTAGCTCTGTGGGGTCCTTGGTGCTCTCTGACCTTGGTTGTTTTCTTGCAGACATTTCATTACCAAACTAGGTAACATCATCAGTGTAACAATCAAACTCAGAGAGCACCAAGGATCCTATAAAGGAAAGTTGCATTACCAAACTGTTCAGCAAAGAATATATATTTATTTTTATTTTAAAAAATTATTCCATATCTGGTCATGAAGCTTCTTGGATGAGAAGTGAAACATCTTCAAGTAAAAACAAAGGAAGTCCAGTTGCCTTTAGAAAAAGCACCTTTGGGACCAGAGGTGGGTTCCTCCCGGTTCACACCGGTTCTATAGAACCAGTAGTAAACCAGTGGTGATGTCACGGAGCCGGTTCTGTCGGTGCCAGTCCGTGGACGCCACCATCTTTTTTTTGGAATTTTTTTTTTAAAAAGTAATTTTTTTGGAATTTTTTGTTGGTTTTTGCTTCTGCACATGCGCAGAAGCCGAGTTTTTGGTACTGCGCATGTGCCGCCATCTTGTTTTTGGCTTTTTTTGGGGGGGGTTGCTTGTTTTGCTTCTGCACATGCGCAGAAGCTGGGTTTTCAGCACCGTGCATGTGCGGCCGCATGCGCAAAGCACACATACACATGCACAGTGTGGCCACGCAGCACGCAATGCACACGCAGCCACGCGGCGTGGGAGGAAGCGAACCGGCGGCGAGCTAAGTTAGAACCCACCCGTTTGGGACAATCATGACCTAGATGACTGAGAATCTCCACAGACCTTCCAGTTGAGTTTCTGCTTAAATAATAATTTAGAAACAGACTACATCACCCACCTATCCATTTAACTCCAAGTCTTGATTCTAAATCTGGATTTTAGAATCTCAGCTATAGATTTAGAATTTTCAGGGGGGTTTTCTGTTTGTTTGTTTTCTTTATCTAACTATAGTTTGCTTATAAAGACAACTACCCTTATAATTTTTGTTTTAACTTATGGCACTGCTGCTGCATGAGGAGCAATCTACATGAGAGCTCATTCAGCTAATGATCATTGTGTTGTTTGAGGGATTTTAAAACACAGACCACAGCTCATTAGAGCAGGCTCCTGTTAATCTTAACCAACAGAATGGAATATTGATGTAGCTGATGGTATTGTACACAGAGCATTAAAGAGAACAGAAAAGCATTAATATAGTTGAGTGTATTGTACATATAGCATTCAACATATGCCTTTGACACAGTCGAGAAGAATAAAATGTATAGGTCATATAATTTTTATTTGTTTGTTTCATGGCATTTTGTCTGACACTAAATTGGATACAAGTTAAGGTAATTTTTAAAAAATACTATGGACCAATTCATCGATTTGCAGGCTATATTAGCTTCTTTTGTGCACCTAAATTGCTATTGATCACTAGTAATATTAATTTGTGGAAAAAAATAAAGCAAGAAATTTTATACACCTTTGTTCTCCATTTTCTCTCCAGAAATAGTGTTCGTGTATCTGTAGCCACATTTGAGGAGATGAGAAGATGGAAGAAAGTCAAGTCCAACTTACCTAATTCTTTGATCAATGCAAATCAGTTAGTTCACTACAAAATATATTGAACATTCATAGAAATACATATAGCTCATCCTTCTACCAAAAGTTTGTTTATATAGACAATAGTGTTTGTAGGGTAATCAGAACTCTTTCCATCCAGTTTAATTCCTTGTGGTATAACAAATGCAGTTTTGTCTTTAAATTCATTTGATAAAGCCAAAATGGTCAGGAAATTGGCCTTCAAAACATGATCTACAGTATTTCTCTACTGCTGCTGTAATCCCAGGCAATAAAACTTATCCAACAGGTTACACCTCTCCTAACCTTTCCCCTCGGCTTTGATATCCTCTATACCTGTACAGCATGCCTGCCTTCATAAGCAAAAATAGTTTTTTTTCTACCCTATTTTTACCAATTTTCCCTCACCTTCAGCAATGGTTCCTCACAACCAGTCTAGTGTGCGTTCTCTCCTATATCTACTGCCCTCTTTTAATTCAAAACTTTCCTTCTAAGCTTTATCTTTGTGTTTTATCTACTTATTTTTTCATGGAGGCTTCCTATCCCAAACAGGTCAGGATGAAAAATAAATATGTAACAAGATTTTTCTGTTTTTTCCTCTTTCTTCTCTGCCTCTTTAGCTTGTGCTCTTGTTAGAACTTTAGTGAGACTTTCTCTCACTAAAAGACAAAAAAGTCCAAATTATCTTAACAGGTTTTAAAAAAAGTGGCTAAAGGTTATAGAATGAAATTTAATAGTGTTTCATGTCACTTCACTTAGGGAAAAGAAATCAAATATGCAAGCGTAAGATGAGGAATACCCTCAAGTAATGACCTGCTTTGATAACAGGATGTGTGAAAAAGGTCTTGAAACTATAACTGATCAAAAGCTGACTTTAAGTCAATACTATGACAGGGCTGCTAAAAAGGCAAATATAATTTTAGATTGTATTAATGTATATGCCATATTAGTGTTAACATACAAAAAGTCAGATTATGGTTAACCATTAAGAAAAATGCAGTGACAACAGCAATTTGACAATGGAATAAATTGCTGAGAGGGATGGTAAGCTTCACTGGAGATTTTCAGATGGATGCTAAATGCCATTTATCAGAGAAGCTTTAAAATAGATTCCTGGTTGAGGAAGTGATTACTCCACATAAGTTTATGGTGTTATGTTCTTAAATGTTCCTTTGCTTGCTCCTATTTTACCTCTCTGTTAAATAAATTCTATCTCTTATTTTTATTTTTGCTTAAGTCCTATACTAAAATGTTTGTGTTACTGCTGTTTTTCAGTTTTAAAAATAGGGCTTTGTGTACTAGATGCATTGCATCTAGCATCTTGGGATGTAGCATTTCCCAGTTCACATAAGCCTTTATTGTAAGAACCCAGAGTGCATGATTCAAACTATTGTAATTGATTATTGACACAGAAAATAGGTTTATACCATTTGGAAGTAATAAAGAGATAGTTATGTTCGTGTGCATATGAACATTACAAAATACCTCTATATATTTTAATAACTGCAATTGTAAAGCTGTATGTTAGTGAATTAATGCACCATTGGGAAAGGATTGTAACCTTAACTATACATTTTGTTATTAGAGAGATGCTGTTGTCACCCATAATAAATGGTAAAATGAGATCTACAAATTGTTACAGCTACCCATTAGCAGAATTAACACTGGAGTATGACATAGCAATACCTTTACTCTATCACCAATTAAGTCAATTCAGGCAATCAACAGATCACTTCCAGAATGTGTATGGGTTTCAGAAGTTGTGGTCATAATCTAATAAAACTCTCCTGGCTGCTTCAATAGTATGTGGCAATATAAACAGGCAACACAATAAGGCTTAAACTGAAACATGCATACAAGTCATAGTAACCATGCAAATATTGTGGGGGGTTTTGGTGTTTTTTTGAAGAGGCACCAGATCACAGAATGGGCATCTATGTTTAAATATTACTGAATGGCAAACAATCCAGAAGCTGAACACAATTCTGAGATTGGTAGTCATTGTGTTAACTGTGGGAATATGCATTCTATTAGCCATATGCATGACACTCATAGATCTGCTCCACAAATGCCTTTCGAATAGAACATCAATTCTCTTTGAACTTTGCTAATATTCCATGCAATTGCTACCAAGTAACTTCCTGCTTTGCTTGCTAAAACAGATTCCTTATCACAGGCAAATGTTGTTTGTAGGGTTATGTCTCTTGTTAATAAACCAATTGTGTTTCTTTGGTTGTCTTTTCCTCAATGTTTGCTTTGCATTTTATGTGCTTTTACATCCATAGGTGTAGACTAACTTTTTTTTAATGTTTTGGTTAAAGATAAAAGGAAACCTTTAATATTGGTTGTACATGGTGTTTGCTTAAATTTAATATTACAGGATAGCAAAAAAGCTAAAACATTTGGTCATCATTTGCATTAATGTTATAATTCTTATCTGTGACATACAACCATTTAGCAAATGAATTCCCTTAGTGACGGGTTGTCTGGATAATGAATACATCGTGTCAGCACAGCTTTTTCCTCTGCTCCATGCTCCTATTTCATTTTCTTTATTCAAATGTTTAATGCTTATAATCTGCAACCTTCAGAGGCTACCATGAAAAATTAAGCAATTCAGTACTTTTATTCCAAAGATGTATTGAGCCACAAGACTTTTAAATGACCAACAACCCCATAACTCTCATTTCATTTCAAGCAATGGAAGAATAACCACAGGACTGGTGGAAATATATTGCAGATGGCTCTTGTATTTATTTACTTCAGCTTCACTGTTCTAGAAGGACATTCATATACAAACAACGTATTTATATATTTGTATATTTATGCATATTTGGCTACTCCAACTACTATGGAATCATATAATAATGACTAGGCCCAATGAGGGGAAAAGAGGTTTCTGATTTTAGGACAGGATAAAGCACTTAAGACCACATTGCAAATGTTTGATGGACCATGAAACAGGAATTTCAAAATAAAATTAAGTGTAGCAAAGCCTCTGAATCTGAAAAAATATGGAATTACCAGAAGGCAATGGGCATTCCTGGATGTTTGATTCAATTAATAAACTACAACTACCAAGAAGCCACTATCAGAAGTACTTATGAAGACATATCGTGTTTTAGAATTAGAAAAAGTATGCAATAGGGCTGTATCGTGTCCTCATTTCTGTTAAATTTACAAACAGGGCAGTTTTTGGCCATCTTAACTTACAGTATGTGAATTAAACCTGGAATAAGAATTGATGGCAGAAATACTAGCAATCTTAGATATGCAACAAATACCATTCCAGTGTCCCAAAGGTGCTTTTGATTTGCTTCTCATCCAATAAACTTCTTCAGCTCTGAAGCCAAAGAAGCTTCTTGGATGAGAAGCAAAACATCTTCAAAGAAAAACCAGAAAATCCAGTTGCCTCTTGAAAAAGCACCTTTGGGACAACCATGACCTGAATGACTGAGAAGCTCCATAGATACCATTCCAGTGACAGAAAATGAAGAGGATATGAAAACCAAGGAAGAAAGTGAAAAAACTAGATTGCAAATAATCAAGAAAACTAAAGTAATAACAGCAGCTGAAAATTATGATAGTGAGATAATAATTAAGAGTGAACAAACTGATTCAGTTAGGTTTTATTTTCCTGGGTTCCAAACTTGACTGAATGGGAGTTACTGAATCCAAAATTAAATGTAGGATAGCTATAGCTAGCATGGAGAAGATATATTAAAACAGAGCTGTCAAACTCCCGGCCTGCGGGCCAGATGCATCACGCGCTGGCCACACCCATGCCCGGTTTAGCAAAGGGGAAGTCCCGATATGCCATGTGACGCCGCTGTGATGACGTGAGTTTGACACCCCTGTATTAAAACAAGCGCATCAATTTAAATATCAGGTCTAAAACAGGAAATGCTAAGTGTTTTTCCTGTAAATACTGTTGTAAAAGATGAGCAATAAAAAAGAATACAAGAAAACTAGTCTCCTTTGAATCATGAATTTGGAGATGTCTACTGTACATAACTTGATTAAAAACATTATGGCTGAGATTTTAAACTTCATCAAGTCACAAATATCACCAGAAGGTGATATTTATGATGTTAATTACCATGTTAAGGCTGTTTTATTTTGTTTGTGGCATGCCCTCAAATTCCTTAGAAAAATCAGTTAGGCTATGAATGATGTACTAGAAAACAAGACTGCCAAAATAAATGTTGGATAGCTGCCATAAACACTTGACAATGGTTTAAAACTACAAAACATAAATTAAAGTTGTAAGATATAAGACAGAATGGAGAAAGCTAACCTATAAAGTCTTTGAAAATTAGGTGTAATTGAATAGATAAAGCAGACATCATTTTTGAAATAGCTCTAATCTGGAATGCTTATTGTGCAATACTATTAAATACTGTGCCAAAGAAGCCTATCAGCTGACATCAAATGATTCCCTTTGAATGTGTTCATGCAAAACACTTGTGCAAAAATGAGCAAGGTGAATCCTGTCTAGCTACCTGTTGAAATTTGCATCCTCCCAAATTCAGACCCACATTAAAAAGAATGATTGATTAATATTTTTTTTTACCAACGATTGACATTTGATGGGAAGGAAAATGAAGGCATATAAATCTACAAATCATGACAACTGACTAGACTTGTTACTGGGACAGAGTAGTTCCATACTTAACAACAAAGTATGCTGATATACATTTCTGCTGCAGGTTTATAGAAAAGAAATTTAACTTCTCCATATGAGGAGACTCCATAGTGCCTGCTGATGATGAATATATTTTTTGTATTCATGATTACCATTATCGTTCAGATAAATCTATCAAACTAGGCTGGAATCTTCTGGCTTCTAATTGAGCCTAACACCTCAGTTTGGTTCAGCTGGACTTGGTAATTTGGCTACTTAGGATTGTTTGTTTAAAATATTTGCTTATAGATTGCTGTTAGCCGGGAGACAATCAGGAATTATATTGATAGAAGAAATGGTTTTGAAATTTTCAAACACCATTGATTGAATATTTTACCTATTGACATTCATTGAAAATATAGCTATCTGAGCATGAAGCAGGCCCACAAATATTATCTAGTAGATTTTGATATATATTTCCTTCCTTCTAATAAATCAGATGTGTAGGAATTCTGGAGGAAACCAGGCTCTTTCAGCTGTTTTTTTAGGTATCACCTATATCATTGCTAGTTCTGTTTCAAGAGTCTGTTTGAGAAGGTGACATTACTGCAAAAGGAGAAATTGTTATTTTAGTAGCAGAATTATTTTGAACTGATGAAATTATGGAGAAGCAGAAGGATATTTCCATATTCAAAGCTAGAACATGCCTTAGGAATATTTGCTGCCAGTGTTCAGGGTCCTCCCATTTTGTTCATTGTTGTTGTAATATACTATGTGTTGCTAGAAGGCAGACTATCGAGATAGAATGCATATGTTCATTTTGATGGCTTTTACTATTTTTATCTAATGCAATTTTAAATATGTTCTTCTTAGAAGACATGATTTAGGTTCGTGCACCCAGCCAAGTTCTATATCTGCTGTGGTGATGAAAAAGACCTTGAAAAGAATGATAGGTGTCTAGTAATGTGGAAGCCAAGCAAGCTATTTTAATAAGGTGAGTCAGTGGTAACAGCTGGCTCAGGATCCATTTTTCTAGTCCATTTGGCAAACTATATTACTATAATGGTTGATTTTATAAACCTGAGTGTCAGCCAGCAGTATGGTTTAAATTCACACTGCCAGCCCCTCCATTTCTAGATAGCAATGGGTTTTTTGTTTAGTTTTTTTAATAGTCATGACCTTGCTTACTGTTTTTCAACAGTTTCTGGTAAAGTTTTTCTTGGTAATAAAAATTGCAAATATTAAAATATAGAACATAGAATAATAGAGTTGGAAGGGACCTTGGAGGTCTTCTAATCCAACCCCCTGCTCAAGCAGGAGACCTTATTATTTCAGACAAATAATTGTCCAGTCTCTTTTTGAAAGCTTCCAGCCTCTCTGAAGGCAAGTTATTCCACTGGTTGATTGCTCTCACCATTAGGAAATTTCTCATTAGATCTAGGTTGCTTCTCTCCTTGGTTAGTTTCCAACCATTGTTTCTTGTCTTGCTTTTTGGTGTTTTAGAGAATAGCTTGACTCCCTCTTCTTTGTGGCAACCACTGGGATATTGGAATACTGTTATCATGTCACCCCCTAGTCCTTCTTTTAATTAGACTAGACATACCCAAGTCCTATGACCATTCTTCATATGTTTCAGCCTTCAGCCCCATAATCATTTTTGTTGCTCTTATATTTGTTTGTAAATTCAACCAGTTTCAGAAAGTTATTTAGGAAAATAGTTGACACAGGTGACATTATTTAGTAGGATTTACTTGCACAGTAAGATTTCTCATAATCTAACAATGTTGTCTGTACATTATTAGATCATGTTGACTGAATTGCCTGGAGTTTCTGGTAAGGTTTACTGAATGGCATCAGCAATTATTGTTGGAATTATTTTTCCTCACATTTTGTTACATGATTTTTAAAGAATATAAGAAATGATACCAATGGAAGAATAAGTTACAGGTAGTGAAATATGGAAAGATAAGCCTGAAATATCATAAAACTGTTATATTCTAATGTATCTTTAGATACATTATTATAGTAAGGTATTTCTTACCTATTTTGGAATGAATTCCCACATGATGTTACTAAAATTTACATTAAAACTTCAGTTCAAATGATTAAAAAAGGACTTTTGATAGTAAACAATCCATTAAACCAGTACTGTAAATTGTACTTCAAATTAGGGTATGAACTCCAAAAACCAATTTTAAAAGAGCTTTTTATATGTATAAGTATTCATTTCCATTTTTTTCTTTTCTTTTTTTTAACCTAATAATAAAAAGATCATTAAAATATGACAGTAATGGTTCTCAGTAACCATTATTTCTATAATGAGTCATGTATCAAAGGACCTGACTGGTGATAGGGAAAAAAAATCTAGTTAGATTTACCTTTTAAAATTTATTTATTTATTTATTTATTTATTTTGTCAAGTACGTATTTGATAATATACATAAGTATAACATTATTTGAATACATAAGATAGGTACAAATAAAAGGAAACATTTGGACAGGGCTGGTGCGCTTATGCACGCCCCTTACTGACCTCTTAGGAATGGGGTGAGGTCAACAGTAGACAGTCTAAGGGTAAAGTTTTGGGGATTTGGGGAAGAAACTACAGAGTCAGGTAGTGAGTTCCAGGCATTAACCACTCTGTTGCTGAAGTCAAAGCAAAACTTTGAACTAAGGCTTTGGAGAATTAAACTGTAAGTATGCCGCGGCCGCTGGGAAACAGCTGAACTCACCTTAGCCTGAAGACAAGAAGAAGTGGACTCGCTCAATTGTATTAATGTCTGATATGCAGTGTGGGTTCGAGACAGATGAGCTGTATTCAAGGATTGGTCTGGCAAATGTTTTGTATGCTCTGGTTAATAGTGTAATATTACCAGAGAAGAAGCTACGTAAGATTAGGTTTACAACTCTTAATGCCTTTTTGGCGATGTTGTTGCAGTTGGCTTTGGCACTTAGATCATTAGATATGAGTATGAAGTTATTCTTCACATTGAGCATACACCCACAGATTAATTAGCCATTATTCCCAAGAGGGAATCACAGATCTGTCTCCTTAAAAAAAATCAACATTAGATTTAACAGACCATATTGTTAGTATCATATAGCCCCAGGATTACCTGAGGCTACAGGGAAATAAATTGACTTAATTTTCCCTTTTATATTTCCTACAGGAATTTTAAAGGAGAATTTTTATTTTCCTATTTATGAAATTTTCAACAGGAATATTTTTTTAAAAAAAAAAATGTCTGGACAACCACCATTCTCTAAAAGAGTACTTGCCCAGCCAAATAAGTTAGATCAGGAAATTTATCTTCAGTGGAGAAATCTGCAGGGCAATGAATCTGCAACTGATTTGTTTGTGATGGCTCTGTGCATAGAATAATTTCAGCTTCAAGATTATTCATGAGTTTCTCATCGGAATGAGTCATCATGAAACTGCTGCCACTTTTGTTTGCCATCTTAATCCTTTAAAGCAGAAGACCTGGTCTAGAGATAATCAACATTTTTATCTGAACATCTTTTTTTTTAAAGCGCCAGGAAAATAAGCAAAGGTGCACAATCTTCGTACAACTTAAACCTTTAAGAGCTAAAAGAGGATCTGTGTGCAACAGCACACTGTAAATGCTTTTGTTGCTCTCTGATTTATTTTGAATCTTAATTTGTGTTATCATTTATTTTTAATATGTGTTTAGGTCCATAGTATATATATGTATATATATGTATATATAATATATATATTATATAGGGAAGTATTTATGATAGGCACAGAACATTTAAAAAAAATAGAAACAAAGACATATTGGTTAGCATTGGTTAACTTCTTGTTCCTCAATCCTGATATGAGAAACTCCATGCACAGCAGTAACTTCAAATGATGAGTTACTTTTATAGACAACCTTCCTCATATATGTACTTTCTAGCTATTTTATTTAAATGCTACATTTATACAGTCACCCATCTCACACCTACATGTCTATGAGTGTTGTATATTGCCTTAAATGACATTCTTGAGAGGCAATAAACACATACTATAAAGTATCCAGTTTGGAGGTCTTAGGCAACGGACTCATTCTTAACCCTATTCATATTAATCATGGCCATTCTGGTAGAAAGCTTTTTACAGAAGTTCCTAGTTATTGGGATTTGCTCACATAGGTCCTTCCTCTTGCCCTTCATTTCAAATTCTTATATGTAACCTTCAGAGTATGCTGCAAAGCCCATCTGTTTCTGAATTGCTTGGAAGGAGGTGGGTTGAAGGTTAAGGATGTAGAGGAAGAGATTTACACTGTTATTAATAGGTAGATATGATTACAGCCTTGGTGAGTTGCACAATGAGTTCTCTCTGTCTCTCCCCCTTCTCTCCTATTATATTTCCTGATCATAAGTTCTTGTAAGTAGCTGTGGCTCAAGATAGACTCTTAAAAGCAAACATCAATTAAATAAATGCTTGGATTTTTCCCCCCTAGCTCTTTCAGTGTTATTTCTAGGTTCTTAATATATACTGGCAATAATATAGCCAGTTTTGCCTACATTGTAGACAGAACACGTTAATATACTGTTTCTTCAATCTAAATATTATCAAAGTTCCTGTAATATACATGCATTTAACTTCATGTCATAGCTATCCAGCATGCCAAATCAATATATTTTAATGTATTTATTGACTGATTTATGTCCTATTTTTTTATCCAGAAGTCCTATTTAGTATCCATGTGTTCCTTACTCCTATCCCCTCCCTTTAGCACAGGGCTGTCAAACTCCCGGCCAGCGGCCCAGATGCGTCACATGCTGGCCATGCCCACACCTGGTTTAGCAAAGGGGGAAAAAGTCCTGATACGTCACATGGTGTTGCCGTGATGATGTGAGTTTGACACCCCTGCCTTAGCACCTTGTGAGATTGGTTGGGCAAAGAAACATACCTGACCCATAATCCCCTAGTGACTTTCCATGACTGAGATGAACAGGAACATGGGACTCCACACTCCTAATCACAGACTTTCAGCATTATGTACTGCTTTCTAGTAATAGATAACAAAAAGGTTCATATCATCCATTACTCTTTAAAGAAAAGCAAAGAAGCAGTAGATTTGCATTTCATTTCTAATAATCAAAGACCTCATTTATTCAGTATTCTTCTAGTCACTTCAGAGGAGATAAATCATCAGAAAGATACCCTGGCATTGTCTTGTTTATGACTGTAACAGCTTACTCTGTGGCTTCTTGTGTAAATATTGAATAACTGAACTGTGATAAGAAAGCTTACATCTTATAAAATCCATCATAACTTCTCCTGTTGCTATCACATCAAGATCAGTTGAAACTGCAGAAACACTGTTGCTTTATGGAATATCCAGAGACAACTGTTCTTTTTTCCCTTTTAAATCAAAGGAAATAAAACAACTTGTCAGTAATTGATTATAACTAGATATTACCAAATTTTATCTTTCCCTGTGCTGGGGGAGAGGAGATGAAGATGCTTAAACTCTAAAAAGGCAAGGGAAGTTTATTAAAGAAGTTACTTTTCTCAATAGAGAACACCTGCATCAGTTAGTGGTTTTTGTTTTTTGTTTTTTGTTCTATTGATGCCAGAAAGAAGAAGGAAGCAGGAAGCGTTCTGTTTTTGTATAGGAAGCAAGCTGATGGGGGAGCCTCAAGTTATTAGTCTTCTAACCATAGGAAAGCAATGCATAAAGAAGGAGGAATTAAAAGTTCCCTTCCTTGCTATTTTCACACCTAATGTCCCAAATGGTCAATAGGATAAAAAATGCAAAATGTCAATGTTTTCCAAGCTGTTGCTTCACTATAAATCATACCCCTTGTTTTTCCCTATCTCAGATCAACTGCTGTTTCCCTTTAAAAAATATATATTGAGCAATCTTGTATTTCCCAAAATCTAGTAGAATTTTCCATGTAAGTCAGAGACACTATCTTATTAGAGGTCGTGGATTGAGCAATGAGACCAATAGGTCTCCATGTATCAGATGGAATGAACTGTAGTTCATGAAAGCTTATGCATTTTAATAATGTTTCTGGTCTGAAAAGCTGCTACTAGACTCCTAATTTTCAACATGGGACCATCTGGGTCTAGGCTGTTGCCTGGAGATTTCCTGTTAGTGATAAGCTGATGAATTGAGGTTGGGGAAGTGAGTGCTAGCAATTTCTTCCCATATGTGTGGAAAGGTACAGAGAATTCTAATTGATCTAGGACTATTTCTTTCCCTTCCTTTACTTATATACACCTTTCAGTAACCTATTCGTAATGTCTGTCTATATGGGCATTATTTGCAGCATATTTTTTTTCTTTTCCTGTGCTCCAACTGCCACAGCAACTTGCAACCATGGTTACAGTTACTGGGGAAAACATCTGATTTCAAAATTGCCAGCGTACTATCCTTTCACCATCACAGCTAGCGATAAGCTTTTAAAAGCAATAGAACAATGGTTGCTTGATGCTTTACTGATGCTTCTTTATGGCAATTTCTCATAATGCAAATGGCCAGACAAGTGTTCTGGGCTATTGGTTGATCAATTGGACTGGTAGGCAAAGATAGTTTTGTTGTTCCTGGGCCTGCAGTAGCTTGGGGTAGGAAGCTTACTGAATGATGTGCTTGAAATATTTGATTCATATATTGAACACTGTATGAAAATGTTAAAAGTATAACATGTATGCCTGCCAGTTGTGGGCTATAAAACAAAACACAAATAAAACAAACACATGTTTGTACTTTATACTTTCATTTTATATTTGATGATTTGATGATTTTAATGTTTTTATAGTGTAGACCACCAAGAGTCGCTTTGAAATGAGATGGGTAGCAAATAAGTTTAATAATAATAAATAATAAAACCAGATATCCACTAAAGTGCAGGACTAGAGATCTGGTAGCCCTATAATCACTGCAAGTTGAATTCCAAGCAACCATGGGGAGTAATTGGGGAAAAGGAGTTGGTATTGGTTGGAAAATCTGTGCCGTCCAAATAGTAGTAAGCTACAACTCTTAGTGCTACAATCAATGGTGATAAATGGTGAAACTGTAGTTCACCATCATCTGGAGGAGCACAACTTCCTCAGCCCTATTCTATAGCCGCCTTCTGGTAGAAAATATAAAGGCAAAATCAAATCAAATAGCAAAGATATGCTATATATTGAACCCAGCTCGGGAAATAGAGGGTTTGCTATGTCTCCGGTCCAAAAGAAGCTCCCCACATTAGAATATCCTTGGATTTTGTTAGTACTAATGTTCACAGTTCATAATTGGAACTTTGCACATACTTGTGAGATATGCTAATCCATAGCAGAAACCTGTGAGATACACTAATCCATAGAACTGTGGCTTAAAGCTGCTTTTGTTCTTGCCTATTTTATTTAATATGATTTAAACATGTGTTGACTGCTTCATAAGTTGTTATGACTATCCAAATATTTCAATTACATCACATTTAATGTTTTTCATTAGCTACTTTTGAACAAATCTAAATATTTGCTTCTTTTAAAAGTGTGTTCCATCTTTGTAATTACACATACATGTGACTAGAACTACAAGTGTTAGGCTGTATCTCCTAATTTAATTTGCATGTTTCATTACAAAATTCTTGCTCTGTTTATTTTGCTGGGTAACTGCCATCTAGCATAAATGTTTGAAAGCATAAAAGCTAAAGCATTACACAAACCTCTCTGCATCCAATATAGTACTTTGCCTCTGAGTAAAGGTAAAGTATATAGGCATGTAAAGGACATCTGTAGACATGTGGAAATACAAATTCTCTTTTGTTGTTAATGTAAAATAGAAAAAGAAGTACAGCTGTGGCAAAGCTGTTTCTTGAATCTGTTACTTCACAGGACACGTTTCTGTATGAACACACATGGCCTTGCGAATTTGGCTTTGGCATTAATTCATTGTGAGTGGATTTTCTTTTATGTTCAGCCAATAAATAGCATTTAAAAGGGGTCAAATGAAGCAAATATGAGCATTCTCTTCATAGGGTTTAATTAACAATGTAAATTGGCTAATTCTGTGTCATTTTCTTTTTTTTTTTTTAAAAAACTCACCTTCTAAGTAATGTAAAAATGTAGACACCATTTCAGGGTGTCTAGCATTTATGCGGGAGCTAGTTTAGTGTAGTGATTCAGGCATCAGGTTGGAAACCTTGAAAACCTTGAGTTCTAGTCCTGCTTTAGGCATAAAGCCAACTGACCTTGGGCCAGTCACATACTTTCAGTCCTAAGATGGAGGCAATGGCAAACCACTTCTGAAAAACTTTGCCAAGAAAAGTGCAGGAACTTGTGTAGGAAGTTTCTGAAAATTGAAGCTGATTGAGCAGAAGGAAACAAACGAACTTTTATTCATGATTTTTCTTTTTCTTTTTAAATATTTAAGTCAGGAATAAGATCAAGTCATCATTATCAGCATTACCATCATGAAGGAATGTCAAAACTTTTTTGTCTTCATTATGTACATATTTGTCTAAAATGTGTATATAATTGATATTATTCTAGTTAGTAAATCAGATGTAAATGAGATGAGGTTTAAGGATAGAAATAAGAATTGACCTTGAATGAGAGAGATAGATAGATAGATAGATAGATAGATAGATAGATAGATAGATAGATAGATAGATAGATAGATAATGATAGATAGTTAGATAGATGATAGATAGATAGATAGATAGATAGATAGATAGATAGAGAGAGAGAGAGAGAGAGATATGTTGTACATATATACACAGTATACCCATACAACGAAATTCACATAACGCCCAAAGACCAGGCCCAACACACATAACAATCCCAAAACACGCCCCCACCCACCACAAATTCCCCACGCTGAACCACCCAAACATCCACATAACAGACCAAGTAATGCTGTCCAACAGCTCACTGATAGTGGCCCTTTAGTTCATTTTTTAGTGCAATTATAGCTCTGTAGGAAAAACTATTCAGAAAATGTGTGGTCCGAGATTTAATTGTTCTGTATCTTCTGCCAGAAGGCAACAGTCCAAAAAGATTGTAAGCAGGATGGGAAGAGTCTCTGACAATGTTGTGCAACTTCCTCAAACAGTGAGATGCGAAGATATCGGCCAGGGCTGGTAGCTGGAGCCCGATGATATTCTGGGCAGTTTTAATGATTCTCTGTAGAGCTTTTTTATCCGCTGCAGAGCTGCTCCCATGCCATGCAAGAATGCCATATGTCAGGACACTCTCAATGGTGCTGCAATAGTAGGACATCAGTAGATGCTGAGATAGATTTATCTTCCTGAGCATTCTCAGGAAGTACAGCCTCTTCTGTGCCTTCTTCACAAGCATGTTAACAAGCATAGTCCATGAGAGGTCCTCCGAGATATAAATGCCCAGAAGTTTAAAACTACCAACCCTCTCCACCTCCTCACCATTTATGTGCAATGGTAAATGTAATCTCTCTTCCTCCTGAAGTCACTTATAAGTTCTTTAGGGGTTTTTTTGGTGTTAAGTGTAAGATTATTTTCTTTGCACCACAATATCAGCCCTTGTACTTCCTTTCTATAAGCAGACTCATTGTTGTCATTAATGAGCCCCACCACTGTCGTGTCATCCGCAAATTTAATAATTGCATTGGTGTTATACAATGGGGTGCAGTCATGTGTATACAAGGAATAAAGGAAAGGGCTTAGCACACAACCCTGGGGGACTCCTGTGCTTAGTATCAGAGTAGAAGAATGGTGAGATCCCATCCTTACTGACTGTGGCCTATCTGTCAGAAAATCCTTTATCCACAAACAAATCCTCTGATTTATACCCAAATTGGACATTTTAAGAAACAACCTGTTGGGTAGAATGGTGTTAAAGGCAGAGCTATAATCCACAAATAACAGACTTACATATGTTCCCTGTTGTTCCAAATGATTCAATACAGAATGGACAACAATAGACATAGCATCGTCAGTTGATCTATTACTCCTATATGCAAATTGGTATGGGTCCAAAGTAGATGGAATACTAGCCTTAATATAGTTCAACACCAGTCTCTCAAAACATTTCATGACAACAGATGTCAAAGCTATTGGTCTATAATCATTAAGAGATACCACTACTGTCTGCTTGGGGACTGGCACTATAATGGATGCCTTCAGGCAGGTAGGGATAGAGCACTGCGACAGGGATAGATTGAAAATATCCGTGAACACTCCAGCTAGCTCTGCAGCACAGTCCCTAGCAACTCATCCCATCATTCCATCAGGCCCAGCTGCCTTCCGGATATTAACATTCTGTTAAGCGCGTCTCACATCAGAGATCTGCAGTAGAAGTGGCTGTCTATCGATGGTAGATGTTAGTGATGTACTATCAGTGGTGAATGCTGGAGTGGTGGTCGTTCCTATTTCCACCTCAAAACGGCTGAAGAATTGATTTAAGAATCACTACTGCTAGACAAACTATTTTTATTGCTTTGCCCCATGATTTGTCGCAGGCCTTGCCATACCTGACAAGAGTCCGAGTTCTCAAAAAGATGTTCAATCCTCCATCTGTACCTAGCTTCAGTGTCCCTGATACCCTTTTTCAATTTAGCTCTTGCCTCGCTATACTGTAGCGCATCACCAGAATGGAAAGCAGCATTTCTAGCTCTTAATAAAAGACACACTTCTCTATTTATCCAGGGCTTGTTGTTAGAGAACAGCCGTACTTGTCTGGTGGTAATGACAACATCAATACAGCTTTTGATATAAAACAGTACTGTTGAAGTGTAATTATCAATATTGTCCTCCTCAAACAGTGCCCAATCAGTGCTCCCAAAAGAATCTTGAAGTTGCTCCGATGCACCCGCTGGCCACACTTGTATTTCTCTAACCGATGGTCTAATTCTCTTGACAAGAAGTCTGTATGATGGGATCAAGAACAGAGATATATGATCTGACTGTCCCAGGTGGGGTAAAGGCATAGTCATGTATCCATGCATGATGTTACTATATATATACATTAAGAGCCGAGGTGGCGCAGTGGTTAGAGTGCAGTACTGCAGGCTACTTCAGCTGACTGCTAGCTGCAGTTCGGCGGTTCAAATCTTACCGGCTCAAGGTTGACTCAGCCTTCCATCCTTCCGAGGTGGGTAAAATGAGGACCCAGATTGTTGGGGGCAATATGCTGACTCTGTGAACCGCTTAGAGAGGGCTGTAAAGCACTGTAAAGCGGTATATAAGTCTAAGTGCTATTGCTATTGCTATTGCTATATACTATATATATAGTATATATACTATATACTATATATATAGATGTTTGTATTTGAAACTAATAACAGATTCAAACACATAAAAAGATAAACTATCCACTGACAAATGCTAATATGATTTCTTATACTCATTTAATAGTACAAAGCAAGGAAAGTTTCACCAAGCTTACATCTACAGTATTTCCACGTATCTGAGTATCATTAAGTTGAAATTATTCTGTGAACAATAACAAAGTTAATTTGAACCATACTTTATACCTCTCTTTCTCCTTTGTATTTGATGTAATATCTTACATAAATTTGGCCTACCCAGTAGAAACAATTTTCAATAGAAATATCAGAGCCTTGCTTTTCATAAAGATGGTTTTCTCACTGGTCATTTATCCTTTAGTTAGTAAGAAAACAAAGATAAAACAAGGTGACAGACAATCTTGTATCTGTGTTGGAACAATTTTTAAGGAATGAATTTGTCTCCATCTCCATCTGTTCTATTTGTTTTTATGATAATTTTTAGAATTTATTTGTAAGTTTTTTGTATTTTTTTATTTTATTTATCTTGTGAATTGAGAACCCACACAAGTCAAATGAATCTAAAAATAAATAACTTGCAATAAGCTCACATGGTCTTGATCTTTACTTCATTAGTGAAGTGTAAGTTTCTAAAAAGAACTATCTGAAAATAATGGGAGCCATGTTGGAAATACTGGGACTTGCAATCCAAAATGTATAGGTGCCATTTGTTTGGAAAAAGCATAGAATCAGGTAAGAGATACAAGAAGGTTAAGCTTCCCAATGATAATTTGTTTAACCTTCTTTAAATCTGAGGAATGAAAATTCTTGGCCTCCAAACCAGAACAGAGATGCAGACAAGGCTGCAATATCAGTGACTGAAAAGCAGCAGTAGGTTCTTGATGCTAAATAGGACCTCATTAAATTAAAACTTGGAAGACAGAATCCCACCAAAGCAGATTCAGCAGCATTGGGACTTATCATAGTAGATATGGAACTCCCCTAGCTGCTTTCCCTTATTCCCAGTGTTTCTTACATTTTATTGCTTAATTGGTATTATGATTTCCGGTGGACATGGCTATTTTGTCTGTTTTTGATGTTTGATAGTCATTACTTATTGCCATCCCAAAAGGTTCCCTGTCTTGCTGCTATGCTCCATATGAATTGACCATAGACGGATCAAAATAAAAAGAAAGATGATACACCTATGGGTGGGTTGCCAAGTCAAGTTGAATAGGAAGTCAAAGAACTTTGAGTAGGCAATGGCCAATCTTCTTATAAAGAGGATCCCATGAGGTTTGAAACGCAGAATACCTTTTGTATTGTAATTTATGCTTCATAACACTCCTTCCCTTCGAAAGCTTATAAAAAGATAAAATACAATCCTAGGAGGTTTGATGAAGCTATCCATGTAGTTTTCATGGCAACTGTATAGATGTGTTTGCCACAGCCTTCTCTTGAAATTCTTGTTTCTTGAGTTCCTAATCTAACCGACAGCCCTGGGATTCCCTTGTAGTCATACATCCAACAACTTACTCTATTTAGCTTTTATTTATTTATTTTATTTATTTGTTTGTCAAACATGTACAAGATAGCAGGTATAGGTATAAACGTAAACATAATCAAAGTGAATACAGATAGATGAGGACAATAGGACAGTAGGACAGGGATGGTAGGCATGCTGGTGCGCTTATGCATGCCCCTTACAGACCTCTTAGGAATGGGGTGAGGTCTACAGTAGACAGTCTAAGGTTAAAGTTTTTGGGGTTTGGAGAAGAAACCACAGAGTCAGGTAGTGAATTCCAGGCATTGATCACTCTGTTGCTGAAGTCGTATTTTCTGCAGTCGAGTTTGGAGCGGTTTACATTAAGTTTGTATCTATTTTGAGCTCGTGTATTGTTGCAGTTGAAGCTGAAGTTGTCATTGACAGGTAGGACATTGTAGCATTATGCACTAATTATACACCAATTAGAATAATTCTACCTTCCCTAAAGCATGTTTTAGTCTACCTTTAAATGTCTACAGCAATCAGAAGCCCAGATATATCTATTGGTCCTTTCTAAAATGCTGTTTTATCTTTATTTCAGGCATAAATTCCCAATATCAAAGTCTTAGCCCCCTGTAGATAAACTTCCATCCCAACATATCTGCCATAATTATTACTCAATATAAGTTTTGGATATAGTTGGGGGTTTATATACAAAACAGCTCCATTGATTTTTAAATCTTGCTGAAATAAATTA
>QLTV01003974.1:462870-483067 GCA_003457575.1 Thermophis baileyi
ATACATATACATATACATATACATATACATATACATATACATATACATATACATATACATATACATATACATATACATATACATATACATATACATATACATATACATATACATATACATACTGTATACACACACACACACACACACTATGCAATACCCTAGTATCCTCCTTAGTGTCATCACAGAAAATAGAAAATAGAGAACATGACATCACCAGTATTTTATCCACACTGCTAATGCACTCACACTCTTAAGGGTGATGCTGGCAGACCCTTTCCAAGCTTGGTGTGACCTTTCTTGCTGATTAATTAGCAGGAAGATGATAAAGGAGTATTTAAATCTCTAGTTCTAATTATTATATCTGCATTACTATTAGGTTACATTCTTCAAGCTATAATTCATCCATTTCCAGTTGCTTATGTGATATAATATTGTGGTTAATGTTTTCTGCAAAAGAATTCAGTACTTAGTGAATCTAAAGGTACATTTGGGGCAAAGATGACTAGCTATTGAGTTTTGTAATTCAATAGAAGTGCTATTATTTGTTCTTATGGCAAAGTATTTATTCATTTAGCCTTATGTGGGCAATTGTATTATTCTGTAGCTCTAGGTAAAGCATTTTAGTATATTCAAATAGTTTCATTTTCCTAAATCCATGGAATATACACAAATTAAGTAGGAATGAAGGTATCTATAGTTTATGTTAGGAATGTTTTCAAAACTCTATGCTGTAAATAAAATGTATTTATTCAGTCGTAAGTGTCCTAGAATGAATGTTTCAGTTCCTGATTTATTGTGTCATAAGAAGTTTTATAGAACAGGTTTCTTGAACTTTCAAACAATAACATTTTGTTTTATCCTGAATATTAGATTAATTTTTTCTTACTATTTACAAGGATATCATATGCTACAAAGTCAGTCCGTCTGTTGTGTTCTCCTCTTAAATAATTAACATGAGAAAATGGAAAGGAAAGGTAAAAAGCATTTCTTTCAGTAAACTTTCACCTGTTGCCAAAGCTTCAAACCAACTTTTACTTTTAGACTAGAGATTTAGAGATGTTGTTCTTGCTTTTTCTACCATTAGCATCTTTATGAAGCAAATTTTCCATCCCATATAAGTATCTGAGTAGTTAACATTATATCCATTTAAAAAAGGAATTGTGTGGAAGCTAAGGAGGAAAGATTGAATGATATTTAACTTTATATGAAGTAAATATCATATCTACGAAGATGAATGGCTGGCTGGAAGGAAATGCAGTTGAACCACACTGCAATATTTTGGAAAGATCGGTCACATTAGAGCCAGTTTGATGGAGAAGTTAACTATCAAGCTAGAAATCAGGAGACCAGAGTTCTAGTCCCACCTTAGGCACAAAGTCAGCTGGGTGATCTTGGGCCAGTCACTCTCTCTTAGCCTGAGGAAGGGGGCAATGGCAAACTGCTTCTCAGAAGCCTTCCCAAGGAAACTTCAGGGACCAGGTAGTCAAAAACTGATTCAAAAGCATACACATGCAAAAAGTCACATTATCCAAGTTTCCGGGAGAGAAAACCACAAGAATAATATCATGAAATTCTGCTCATTATGTCTCATTAGTCTTTACCAGCTCAAGGCTACATTTCCCTGTCCATTTAGTGGAATTTTTGCTAACATGGTGACATGACTGGACCACATTTAGGAAAGATGCCAGTATGACTTGTAAATCAATATATGAATTAACAGTGGAATTATGAAATCCCAAGTCATTTGAATTTCAAAACATGAACTTCATTAATGGGATCACCAATTTTACTTTGATGTCAAACACGTGACACTTTTGAATGCATTTTTTTAAATGTTTCCTCTAGCACTAATGCCACACTCTTGTTTTTCAATAGAATCAGGAAAAACATATAAGGCAACAGAATTTTAAAGCTATTTTTGTATCTATATATTATTAATATATTCATGATAATGTTGCCAGGGTAAATGGACTGAGTGCAGTTTTCAAGCACCTATAGTTCTATGTAAGTTCTTGCAAAAAAGGGTCAGTAACAATGCTTAAGGGGCGTGCATAAGCGCACCAGCGTGCCTACCGTCCCTGTCCTACTGTCCTATTGTCCTCATCTATCTGTATTCACCTTGATTATGTTTATGTTTATACCTATACCTGCTATCTTGTACATGTTTGACAAACAAACAAATAAATAAATAAAATGCTAAGATGGCTTTTGAAATCAGGGTCAACCAGCTTCATGCTATTTGTCTGGTTATTGGGAATCTCTTTAGGATCAAAGCAAGCCCAGCAATGCATGATCTTATTATTATCATTATATTGTGCAAGTCACATGCTTTTATGGCACCCAGCTATTAAATGGAGCAAGCAGCTATAGGCAGCCAAGTGTAAAATAATAAGCCTGAGAGCAATGAACCAAAAGGGGAAACACATTGCTTTTTCCTTCATAAAACCGTAGTATACTGGCTTCAAAAGGAGGTTGCTGTATAAATGGGTTCAAAGCTTTCAGATAAGCTTTGTCTGTAGTGAAATCTGCATTAGAAAGTTTGTATTAAAGATCTTACCAATTACAGAACTATTATTCAAGCTTACTTTAATTTAATGCAGTGATTTCAATGATGTTTATAATTTTTCCTCAAGTAAAAACAAATTATAAAGTAAATTGATCAATTTTTGGAAGAATTATTGTGAATAAAATGAAGGCTGTTAAATATGTGTTGGTTACAACATTTTTCAATAATTAATGCCAGTCCTAAACACAGCTCCTGTACTAAGGTATGTGATTTGGATATCTGGATTTAGCAACCTATCAGATTTCATACTCTGAATGTTCTAAGACAATTAATTGCTCAATAAATGTATCAAGATACATGTAAAAACATTTGTCTTTAACCCAGAGTATACAAGAGTAATTGCTACAGTCTCAGATGAAAGAAAAGTGTGTAGCTATCATGGTCAACCATATAAGTACAGGTGTGTAAATCTGTTCTGTCCATTTTACCCAGAGTTTTTAGATTCAGGATTTTATTCTAATTTTTAAATGAAGAATTATTGTCTATACTTGATAAAGAAAAATAGGGTTTGCATTTTTTAAAATCAAGATAATAAAGAATTATTTAAAAAAACGTAGTAGCCTGGTGAATTTAGAGCAGTGATGAGCTCACCGTACATTTTTTTAAAAATGGGATCAGTGCAGGAAGTGCTTGATAAGGGAAGAAGAGGCCACCTAAAAAGTAATCCTTGGCCACTGGAGATATTTGAAGATAATGATAATATCTCCACAAATGATAATACTGATCATGGTGATTGCTTTGGGGTATATTTTAATCTGTAATAAATTATGCTAAAATAAAAACTCTGAATCTGCTGCTAGAGGAATTAATGCTAAAATCATTTTACATTACGTATTTCTCACATATAAATTATGGGCTTATGGAAATTCAAAATCTGTATGCCAGTTGCTATAGTTCCCCTCCCTACTGACACCTGATAGAGACTGATACAGTCCTTGGATCTGTAAATGAGTCTTGACAAATTACAGCAAGCAAAAATAGTTTGTAGTTCCAGAAAGGACTGCTACACAAAGCTAACTTTTACAAAATGGCTGAAATTGGCTGTCACCGACCAAACATTGTGATAGATGTGGTTAGGTTAGATAAAAGGAGAACCAGACTATTTTAAGAGTATTTAAATATTTAATTCCAGACCGACTCAACAACTTTCCATTCAGAAAAGAGCTCCATGTACAAATGAAAGGGCTATCTAAATAATCCACTAGAAAAATCTAAGTTGTTTCTGGTTCTGTGAAGAGGTCCCTTAGGTTCCCATAGGTAGGAATGTTTTGTGGGACAAAATTAGCTTCAAGGGAGTGGCATTTGCATGAACATTAGGTGTCTGAGCTAATTAACTTTAAGTTCAGATCTTGTTCCAAAGGATGCACTGAAAAAGCAAATAACTGAAGGATTGTTGCACAGACGAGGGAGTGATCTTTTATTTGTTTATTTAAGAAATTTACATGGCAGCGCACTCACTCTCAGTGATTCTGGGCACTTACAAAAATAAAACCCAATATACAAACAATAAAAAGCAATAAACCCGTACCCCTCTGGCAATAACAATCAAGCAAACAAGCCACTTGATGGACTCCATCCCATTCTGGGTTCCCCTGGCCTATTGACGAAACCAGGTCTTCAAGGCCTTGCAAAGAGTGTCATTTAATAGCAATAGCACTTAGACTTATATAGTGCTTCATAGTGCTTTACAGCCTTCTCTAAGGGGTTTACAATGTTAGCATATTGCCTCCAACAATCTGGCTCCTCATTTTACCTCGGAAGGATGGAAGGCTGAGTCAACTTTGAGCAGGTCAGAATCGAACTTCTGGAGTGACCAGTGAGTTCGCCTACAGTACTGCATTCTAACCACTGTGCCACCATGGCTCTTAAGAGTGTCTCTTATTCTTTATGATTCTAGTACAATTAGATTAAAGTTATAAGGAAGGAGATTCAGGCCAAACATCAGAAAGATACTCTACTAGGTTCTGCCTGAACAGAAAATTGGCTTAATAGACTTTAAGGTCTGTTTCAGTATTAAACTTCCATGATTCTGTGAATTTTACTGCCCTTTCGTAAAAGCTGAGGGGCAGGTGATTTTCCACCCCAATTTTCTCTCTTCTATCACCATTCTATTTTTCTCAGTCCCCATCTTTCAGTGATTTTATCTACTTGCCTGCACAATGTCCAATGATTTTCCTCTTCCTCTTTCAGAATGAAGAGAAAAATTAGGAGTCATGTTTTTCCATCTTCCTTCTATCCATCTAAAAGGAATGCTGCTAGATCAAAAGCAATCTGCAGTACAGAAATGAGGACTCTCAACTCAGTGCTGAAAATTTTCTCCTTTTGATTTTATTTAGTTTTTAAGTATTCTAAAATAATGTGTCAATGCAATACAATTAATCATCATCAGTTTGTAGCAGGAAAGTGTTGATGATAGCTCAATAGATGATGGTCAATATGTGCTTGAAACTGATTTATAGAAAGATGAATTAACGTTATTTATAATATTATTTATTTAAATTCTTAAATTGCCCTGTTAATTCCATTCACAACCCAGATTCAACACTTATATGTAGAGACATCTAGCCCTATTTGAACCATATGCAGACTTACCACACTTTTACATGAAGAAACTGCAAAGGAATTACTATGTTCATGTGAAATAAGTTTTAAGTGAAGGGATTAGACATGTTGTCATTGGTGTTACATTTTTCATGACAATTTATGCAGTTAGGATCTTTAATTTCTCCAGCACTTTATCCCAATTGGAATAGGAAGGGAAAAGTCTATTGAATAATTTCTAATACTGTGTATAAATCAGCTGCTTCTCCTCTTTAAATACTTTTAAGATAAGTTGTAACAGAGTAATCTGGTAATTTCAGAAATAAATCCTCATTATAACTGGATCACACTAATGAATCCTGTTACATAATTATTCTTCCATGCCTCTATTGCATGGCATGAGTTCAAACCAGAGCTTATCCATTGCAAACTTTCTAAAACTTGGCAAATCAGCCTTTTTCTCCCCCCCCCCCCATTTCTTTCATAGGTGGCTAAAATGTACATACTAGGAAATTCATTCCAGCATTTGTTTTCTTTTTCAAGAGATTGTTTGCCTCTCTCCCATCCTGGTTTAAATTTCACTTTGCTTACCTATAATATCAGCTCTCTTCTCTTTTTTGTGGTCTTCAAAAATATCAGCTCACAATGCATAGTACTGGATGCAATTTGAGCAATGATTGAGCTGCAAAGAAGTGTATGGGCACAAGAGGCCAGCAGTGTGAATCAATTTGAAGTCAACAGAATGTTTACCAGGGGATAGAATCACTAACGTGTGGCAAAGCTCATTATTAACACCATGGAAATGTCCATGGCTTTGTGATAAAACATATGTTTTGCATGCAGGAAATCCCTGGTCCAATTCTTGGCATGGCTGGGCAGGGATTGAAATCAACCGCTTGAAACCCTGGATAGCATTTGCCAAAATTCCAACGCTAAATGAGACTGAATGACTCAGTATAAAGCAACCTCCTAGGTATAATTTGCAGACCCATAACAGTTTAAGATGTATTGAACTTCCACTGCTTTTTTTTAACAACAACAACAAAACCACAAAATCTTTTCTCCCTCCCTGGTAATCTAAATGAAAACACACATTGCAAGTTGCCTACTTATTTAAGGGCTTGCTTCAATTTTGGTTCCAGCTTATATCTGGTCAAAAGAAATACAATGGTTCTGTAAGATTAAAACTACAGAACCCACATAGTCTAAAGGTAATTTCACAACTTCTACAAGGAGTAGTAAAATTTCACGAATTTGTCGTAAATATCCAGTGCTTTTTCAAACTGCTTCAATCTGTATGTTTGGAAAATAAAATTTATCCACAAGAGATATAATCTACTGATAACTCTTGTAAAATACACAACCCTCTACAAGAAATGACAGCTGAGTAAGATCACATCTGATATCTTGCTTAAATCCCATTCATTTGAGCTGACTTCACAGTAGCTTTGTGTGCATGATTCTTACAAAGCAAACAGATTGTGTTCCGAACGTTGACTGTAAACTTACTCAAACAATACACAATCACATATAACAAATGAATACAATGTGTAGGATGCACAATGGACTAAAATCTTGATGGCTATTGGTTAATGTAATCATTATTAAAATCTTGATCAAATCTTAAAATCACTATTTTTGCCTTCTTGAAAGCTTAGAGATTTCCTTTAGAAATATTGTCTATGTGTCTTCCTTAGTCAGGTAGCTGATAGTGTACACCAGCAACAATAGTGTTTTTAGTCCTTCTTATCCTTTCTTCCTTTTATTTTCATCCAAATGTTCAGTGGTGCCACCAGGATCATTGTCCTGCCTGGAAACCTTCGGAGTCTGTAATTCACTTCAAAAGCTCTGGCTGCAGAGGAATGCTACTCACCTCCTCTGAAGTGCTGGCCAAAATTTCGGATGATGTAATGCTTGCTTTCTACCCAACCACTTGCCAAAATATCAAGTGACAAAGAGAAAAAAAGACTAATCTGGAAGGAGGCTCCAGCCTAAATTATCTCAGTGGCTTCAGGCCTGCCCACATTTGCTGAAGCTGTCTAGGAGTTATAGTTGTATCATGGTTGGGATAATGCTAAGAAAATTATTTTGAGAAATTGGAAAAGTAATAACATTCTGTATATTAAGGATTGGATTTTAGAAAGGTATGATCTTCCATTTTAAAAAGGTATTTTTAACAGAACAGAATGGAATGGAATGGAATGGAATAAGAGAATTGGATGGGACCTTGGAGGTCTTCTAGTCCAACCCCTGCTCAAACAGGAGACCCTATACCATTTCAGACAAATGGCTGTCCAATCTCTTCTTTAAAATCTCCACCCACAACTTCTGAAGGCAAGCCATTCCACTGATTAATTGTTCTTTCAGGAACCATCAGGAACTAACTACTAATTAAGAATGACTCAATATGCTTGTTTTTCCCCTTATGCAATAAGTTTTATGAAATTTGTGATGTTAGAAAATCATTATTTCCCCACTTCCCCAGTAGATTTAGAAATCTGTTTGACATTTGATTAATATGTGACACACATTGACAAATTGTTCCTCTCCCCCCTCTCTTGTATTTTAAAAAGACTTCCTTTGCTTCATTACTGCTTTAAAAGTATCAACCTACTTCGATTTCTAGGTTTCCAGAGCTTTTCAAACAAATTTAAACTGGGCCAGTAATCTCCTCTCTATGAATCCTTAGAATGCTCACCAAGCTATGTTACCTAATTTATCTAAATGCCCATAACATTTGTTACCTGTGACCGGAATTAAAACACGATATGGAATCAATACCATCCTTCTCCCTTGTTGTTATGCCTCCAGGAAGAGCTTTAGCATCTATGTATATCTTAAGAATGGCAGCAAGCAGAGTTGGCTACAAGGAAAAAAATAAATAAAAGGAAACATGGAAAGGGAAGAACCTTCTACCAAATAGAACTATATTTCTCAAAACTGTGCATTAAACCATATTTGCCTAAAAATGATAGCCCAGTTGGAAACAACAATTGAAAGAGATTCGAAACAGAGAACAAAGGGATGAAACCAGGTGTATGTTAGTAAAATCACTGGGATTTTTCCATTGTGGAAAAAAACAGTTAATAACATCCAAATATGCTTGCTTTCTCAGTTTAAGAAAAGAGGGGGGCAGGAACTGCCTTCATACAAGTAAAAGATGTTTGCATCAATTTCAGAAAAGTACAATCATTTTGCAAATGGTCCTATCTAAACCTCTTACACTATGAGGTAAGATTTTCACAGTATGACCATATGTTCTTATCATATCCAGGAGTAAATAATGAATACCTAGGGTAAGCCCCTTAATTTGCTCTTTATACATTTCCAATGATGCCAAGATTGCTTGAATTTTCTTCAAGCTTATTTTTTTTTCTACTTTAGTTCACAGGAAATCTGTTTCACTAGATATTCCAAACTCAGTAGCCAACCTACAAAGCTATTCATCTCCTACCTGTTCTATGAATTGCTGTAGTTATCACCTGGAAAGATGTAAAACCAACAGACTGCCCCTATTATCATACCAGAGAAAATGGACTAGGACAAAGAATAGGAGAAAAAAATAATAATCAAGCAATATAATACCATTTGTTGGTCAGATAAGCAGGTGGTAAGATTTAGTTCTTAAATCTCATTTTATCAATTTCTGAGAAAATTTCTGTGCACTGTAAATTCTAAATATGCTGCACATTATAAATAGAGTTATAATGGAAGCAGACGGACATTGTATATCAGAAAGTATGACTCAAAGATGTATCTATAGAGGACACCTACATTTCAATGTAAATGTGAAATGTAAATTGTTTGCAATATATAAAAATAGAAGTACATCATAAGTCAAACATATATAATGAAGCAGCCATTCTCAGTTCTATTTGCATAAATTGAATGTGCCCAGATAAGTGACAATAACTTGCTGATTTTGGCTAATCTCAAAAGCTAATCAGGGTAGGATCTGGTTGGTGCTTCGATGAAAGATCACCAGTTACTCCAAAATCCAAAGTGAAAAGCTGAGGGGTGTGTGAGAGAAGAGGTACATTGTATGTGTGTGTGTGTGGGGGGGAGGGAAATAATAGCAAAATGTTTCTGGTTTGTGAAAAAAACATATCCATGAAACTAATCAAGGAGAGAAGCAACCTGGAATTAAGGAGAAACTTCCTAACAGTGAGGACAATTAACCAGTGGAACAGCTTGCAATCAGAAGTTGTGGATGCTTCATCACTGGAGATTTTTAAGAAGAGACTGGACAACCACCTGTCTGAAATGGTATAGGGTCTCCTGTTTGAGCAGAGGGTTGGACTAGAAGACCTCCAAGATCCCTTCCAGCTCTATTCTGATTGATTTATATAAGTTACCAGAGTTGAGCTCAATTGAGAGGTGATGTGGTCTTTTAGCCAGCTAGATGATAATATTAGGTAACCTTGGTTCAATCTCAAAAAGTTAAGCAGGATTGAATTTGGATAAAATCTGGATGGCAGCCCACTAGGTTGCCTCTGGAAAAGCCTTCTTTTTTTCCTTGCATTGTTAATTATCTTGTTTATTCAGAAGTTCCCTGAAATGAGAAAACTTGTACATTATATTGTAAATTTTCATTTGGCTTAATATAGTGTCTAAATATATATCTTCTTTCTCCAATATTGTTTGGGATGGAAATACAATAACAGTCCCTTGGGAGTTGGGCGGCATACAAATTTAATAAATAAATAAATTTAATAAATAAAATAAACAACAAAAATAACAAGATAACACTATAGGGAAGAGACACATTCACTTCTGAGTAATTGATTTGTGCTTATTTCTTTTAATGAATTCAGCCCCTAAGTTATCAATCTTTGCCAGAAACCATAACACACTGCAGTCTCCCAGTCTCCTACTCTAAAAATATTTAATGAAACAAGCTCTTTTAAATAAGCTGTATGTGAAATACTTTTACTACCCAAGGTTGTGTTTTGTTTTGTTTTGTTTTGTTTTGTTTTGTTTTGTTTTGTTTTGTTTTGTTTTGTTTTGTTTTGTTTTGTTTTGTTTTGTTTTGTTTTGTTTTGTTTTGTTAGTACAAAACATTGTAGAAATCATCCCAGAATTAAAGCAGCCAGGGAAGTGGTATTAAAATAATACACTGATTGAATCAACAGATTCATGCACTAGGAAAATAGGATTGCTCCGTGGCTATCTATTGAAATGCATTTATTTGTCTGATTAGTATTTAAATTTGCTGCACACAGTGCTTTAGCAATATTGTCTAATGTGCAGAATAATAGCTGGATGTAGCCTTTGGGGGTACTATATAGTATATTAAAATTACAGCACCCCTTAGGTAGGAAGAGGCATATGATGATCCTAGGGCTTTTGGAATGTTACTTCAAATTGGAAGCTTACGGAAAATTAATGAGGGATTTAAAGGTGTATACTGGGGAATAAGCAAATAGCCGTTGTAAATATGAAGCCTCTGGTGGTAAGGAGCCAAGTTAATCTTTACCCGCTAGGCCCTTTTGACTATAATTAAATAATCTTTGTGGAATTATATCGAATGGTATTACAATGCAAAAATAGCCTGAACTAGTACACTCAAATATTGCAGACATTTTCATGCCCATACTTAAAGCTGTAGTCCTATACACACTCTCCTGGAATTAAGTTGCATTGCAATGAGTAGACACATTCAAGATTGCCTAATAAGTACCTTAGCCTTCTTCTTCCTCTTCCTCTCTATCATCATCTAACCAGGCAGTTTTGCACAATCCTTGGGCAAAAAAGGAAGCACTGTAAGCCAATTTAATTTTGCTACATTATTATTTCATTTATTTTTAATAACTTAACCTTGATTTTAAAACCTGATAATCTAATTACATTTTGCTACCTTTTCCTTATCTGAGGAGCTGATAAGGAAAGCAAATTGCAGTGGCAGATACCCACAATTATTTCTTTATTAATTTACTGTAATCTCCACAAGTGATTTTGTTCTGTGTTTATTCAACATTCATGTTGTAAAGATATAATATATATTGAAAAATGTGGGGAATCACTTAGCAATATATGGAGTAAATATTGGAACTACTTGCTAGGTAAATGTCACATTCAAGAATGTTTATCTTGCATCTGTGCCCTATTCAAATTGCTGGACTGGACTGAATTGTTTCCTCTCTACTGAGTTTAATAACATGAAAGTCATCCAAACAAAACCAAAACAACGAGGAAAGGAACAGATATTCACATTATCATGTCTGTTCTCTAAGTATTTAAATAGTTTTAAATAATAATGTAATTAATAATTTAATTTAATAAAAATAAATAAAAATGAAAAATGAAAAGTCTGGATAGTGGATGTTGCAGTGCCTGGAGATAGCAGAATAGAAGAGAATGATCACAAAATACAAAGACTTGCAGATAGAAGTAGAACAGCTGTGACAAAAGAAAGCAAAGATAGTAGTACCTGCCTTGGGCACACTCTCAAAACAACTGGAGCACCACTTGAACACTATCAGCATTGACAAAATCACCAGCAATAGACAGCTTTGCTTGGAATAGCTTTCATGCAGCAGTGATACATTTAACACCATCAAAGAACAATATATGCTTATCCCAGGCTCTTGAAAAGGACTCAGTAGGTGGATAAAAATGTTAAATCCAGTCTAAATATCTGGCTAAAACAACAACAACAAAATTAGTTAAGTTGCTGGCCTAGAAACCAAGAGACCAAGAAAATTTTAGTTCTGCTATAGGCTTGGCTGAATGGATGACTTTGGGCCAGTCACTTTCTTTCAGCCTAACTTACCTCACAGGTTATTGTTGTTGGAAAATAGAAGAGGAAAAAGTATGATGTATAGTCACTGCCTTGAGTTACTTATAAAAGTAATGTAGGTGGGATAAAAATCTAATAAATAAATAAATAAAAAATAGATTGAAAGTTCCAGTTTAGAAGTTTCCAATGCCTAGAAGCAGACATTTTAAAACTAACATTTCACTTGTTTACATGCTTATCTTATCTCTCTATCAATCATTTATCTCAGTTTCTCGTTTTTCATGTGGGCTACAATTCTACTTGTATGTTTTCTTATACTAAAAAGACCTGCACAGTTAATTTAAGCACAATGGGATTAGGGCATTGAAGTTCAGATATAGCAGTTTCTCACACACTTGGTACTTAAAAACCTTCAATTAACCAATTTTATAGTAGTGACTCATATGGGTGAGAGAAAAGGGTCAGTTCAAATTGCGACTGCTGCTCCACATAATTTAGTTGCTTTTGATTTGAGGATGACCTTTTTGGTTAACTATACTGTCATAAAGGAAAGATACTGACATGGTCAGCCATGAAACAGCTAGATGAAAATAGTAACAATGTTTAATTCTAGTAAGCAAATTTCTCGTTGATTTCTAAATGCAGTTGGAATTCTCAGCTCACAAGTCACAATAAAAGATTGTATACAACTACATGTAAATACAAAACTTGAAAGGAGGGGGCTGGAAATTATGATTAGTTTGGGATGTTTACACTATAAGTCAGGGATTTCCAAACTTGGCAACTGTAAGACTTATGCAGTTCAGATCCCAGAATTCTTCAGCCGGCTATTCTGAATTCTGATAGTTGAAGTCCACAAGTCTTAAAGTTGCCAAGTTTGGAGACCCTGGCTATAGATGTAACACCGAGCTTGAATTTTGGTAGCCAATAACATGTCATAGGATTTTCTTGGTTGTAACATGGTAGTGGTGTGCCATTGCCATTTTCTGGGATTTTCAGGACCTTCCCTGCAATCTAACTTACAACACATAGAGTTGTAGATCTTTAAAAGAGGCTTAAATATTGTTATTATTATTATTATTATTATTATTATTATTATTATTATTATTATTATTATTATTATTATTGTTGTTGTTGTTGTTGTTGTTGTTGTTGTTGTTGTTGTTGTTGTTGTTGTTGTTGTTGTTGCTGCTGCTGCTGTTGCTGCTACTACTACTACTGTTAAACTATATTGACCCAGACAATACACTGTTCACCAAGCATCGACAGTTTAACATACAGGTGCACCTTTAACAGTTTTTGCAGCACTTGACATACTAGGGCTATGTGTTCCTCCATTGTTTTGGTGTAAATAAGAATATCGTCTAAATAGACGAGGACCCCTTGGTACAAATACTCATACCTGGTTAATCAACTGCATGAACATTTGTACCAAGGGGTCCTCGTCTATTTAGATGATATTCTTATTTACACCAAAACATTACCCCCCCTATTGGGGAAAACGCACCCGGTCTTCCACTGCAGTCTGCTCCGGTCCGTCCAGGCAGCGAATATCAGAGGGAGCCCCATACAGCCACCAAACCACATCACCGTGGATGGAGAATGACACTACGAAGTGCAAGATGTATTAGACACTAGATGGCACAGAGGACGTTTACAATACCTTCTCTTGTGGAAGGGTTATCCCCTGTCAGAGGTGTCATGGGTTCGCAGTGAAGACTGTAGAGCACCCCGGCTAATAGCGAGGTTCCACCGCAGACATTCTGCGAAACCGGGGGGAGCCCATTTTTGACTCTTAACTAACTAAATCATTTATCTCCCCAGGTGCTGTCTCCGTGGTAGAGGGGACGCATGTCAGCTCTGGTGAGCCAATCGGCCCGGAGCTGCCATTCGGGCAGGGGGAAGTGGCGGAACGTCACGCCTGTCAGCTGGGAGTGTAGGCGAGCAGCAGAGAGCCGGGATCGCTACCAGAGCCAGCAGGCATGCCCCCATCAGCTGTGGAGCGGCAGCAGCTGTATGGGTGGTCTCCGCACCAGGGCAGCCAGCTCGAGACCTGCCCAAACTCACTCACCAGCTGAAGATTTCCCTTTCCCACTGGACTGCTTGCAAAACGCCAGGAACCCTGGGAACGGCTTCCCCTTGTTACTGCTGGGTGTTTGCCTGCGTGCTGGGGCCTGCTCGGCTTTAATGCTTATGTGCACTCTGGGTCACGTGGTGCTGGGAGGAAATGCACGCAAGGGGTGGGAGAGGGACACGCGCTGCATAAAAGGTGGAGGGGAGCACCGGATGTTAGCTCTGACAATCTATTCATTGCCATCTTGCTTTGTTGGTCAGTTCGTGCCAAAGAAGACAAACTACCTTCAAACCTCATCTGTATTTTTTTGTTCCTTTCTCTTCAGAATCTGACAGTTGGATGTTAAAGAAAAAAACTATAAATAAAAGTATTTTTTTAAAAAAAGGCTTAAACATCCCTGAGGAATATTGTATTTGATAAACACTTATTTGTCCTGTCCAAAACAAAACAAAACACCTGAAAGTAAAAATTCCAGTCAAGCTGTTTCCTGGTTGGATTTCATGACACTTGTTTTGACTCTCACCTGCTGGGTCTGGCAATAATGCTTTATGGAGGAGTTGTGATTTAGAAGTTCCAAAATGTATCAAATTGGCCTTAGAAACTCAAAATAAATACCGTTCATCTCAATACATCCTAAAATTCAGGATCATGCAATTTTGATTGGGATTACTTTATCAAAGTTACTCCATTTCAGAAGATGGCTATCTTTTAAATTTAGAGTTATTCATAGAAGGAATTACATACAGAGACACCCAGATATATCTTGTAGAGCAATATCATTTTTGATCTTCAGAATTACAGTAGATTACTAAGTTAAGTGGAGAAATTGTCACATTTGAAAATACATGGCAGTGCTGAAAGTGAAACTTGTCTTATACTTTGGTCTGCAAAACTCTTCAGTATGAAAGAATCTCGGTGGCCATTTTAATGTTAACTACATTTTACAAAAGTACAACAAAATGTATTTATTTTTTGCATAGATTTATGCCCTATCACAATTATTCCAGAGGGTAAAATGCATATAAACATACAGGAGCTTCGCACCATTGAATTCAGTAGAACATACTTCTGACTAGCTATCTATATATTTGCATTTTGTGCAACTCATATATTCTGTTATTTAGCTTTATCTCAGAATACGCTAGTATTTTCATCTATGCAGAGTTATTTTTTATAGACAATTTCAATGCAGCATTTAACTAACTCAAAGTGCGGAATTTGTCCCTGAAGTCATTGAAGCACATCTCACAGCAGTCCCGATCTTCATAGTCAGTGGTGAAGATACTGCAAGTTGTGTTTAACACCATCTGGAGGACTACAGGTTCTCTATTCCTGTCTTATTGTTTATTGTCATCAGTTTCCAGTAAATTTATGTCCCCTTTTCTGTCAAGCAAAAACCTGTTCATCTTGTCCTCTCTTCTCCTGCAAAGATGGCTACTTCTACCAAGTATTGTGTTATATAGCACACAAAGGATTAACTCAGTCAGCAGCTTATCTCAGTCACCTATGTGCCTACTCAGCAGAATTCACTAGCTCAGCTTTCCAATTCAAAAGGAAAAAAAATACTGTTCTGTACCTTTGATCTGCAGATCACAGACCAAAACCAGCCAAAATCAAGTGATTTGGGTCTTATCCAAGGTGCTATATGCAGAGGTTGTGCTGATAGTGGATTATTTAAAGGAAGAATTGGAACTGTAATGCTTCTTCCCAAGTAGTTGAACCTATATTTTTCAGTATTAGCTTTTTGCATTTTTTTTAATGTATCCTCACCATAATAGTTATCAACTGTATTGCTTGTCTTTCTAGATACCTCATCAAAAGTTTGACCCTGGATTACATTCTTTTAGCTATTCCGTTATTATACAATGACCATAGTAAGTATGAGTTCTTGATATTGCCATTTTCATATACTGTATACAAATGGAAATGTTGATCACAGATATCAACAAAGGAGAAGCTCTTAAGCTACTTGATTGCTTTAAAACATAGGCAAACAATACAAGTCATGGTAATGTAAACAATATAAATTGCATCAGTGATTTGAATGTCACAAATTATATAACTGGTGTTATTTGCTAGCTGGTGTTAGGATACTTGCAATGTCACTTGCTCCTCTTGTTGGATGTATGTTCAGGGTCAATATACTACATCTCAAGATCCATTGCTCTTCCAAAACTTGCTCAGTGTTAGTCTCCAGGTATTTTAAGCAGCATGGACCGTATGGAGAGAAATTTCAGCAGCTTCTGGAGAGCATTGATTACCCAACATCAATTAGAGCAGGGGTCCACAAACTCTTCAGCTCAAGTTCATTATGAAGTTTCAGATTATTCATTAACTCCCCCCCACCTCAAATATTTGCTTTATGGGAATGATGTAATACCACTATCATTATTAGCACTATGAATAATAAAAACAAATATTCCTGCGACAATAACTTTAATGCCACCATTAAACAACATCTGACCATACCAGATCCTTGAGATGAACTCAATAGGTGAATAAAAATGCCAAATACAATCTAAACATCTGGCTGTCTGTGCAACAAATCATCATCATCATCATTGTCGTCGTCATCATCCCTGCAAATAGAAATAGAATGATCGTGGCAAAAGAAAGCAAATGTATGGCAGTAGTAATAGGTGCCTTGGGTACAATCCCAAAACAACTGGAGCACCACTTGAACACCATCAGCATTGACAAAAATCACCATCAGTCAATTATAAAAGGCAGCTTTACCTGGAACAGTTTACATCCTGCAATGCTATATTTAACACCATCAAACAACAACCTCTGTCTATCCCAGGACTTGATAGGTGGATAAAAAATGCCAAATCCAGTCTAAACCCGTGGCTGACTGCACAATGAACAACAACAACTACTACTACTACTACTGCTACTACTACTACTACTACTACAATATAGTGGATGTTGTAGAACCTGGAGACAGCATTTACTTACTAACAACAATTCCAGCAGTCTTATTTTCTATTGTAACCCCAGGATAGTGTTGGTCATTACATGGGAAAAGACATGGGTCCCAGGCAAGCTGCATGGGAGGAGCCAAATACTTACTGTGCCATGGGGAGCTGCCAAGAGCAGGCACTATAGAGGGCAAGGGGTGTGCAGGTACCAAGGGTAGTGAGGTGTCTTGCAGGCAGCTCCTAGGGAAGGCAGGAAGGCTGTTGAGGGCTGTGGATGGGTGCTATGAAGTGAGGATGGGTTGGCAGTGGCTGTGGATGGGTGCTAGTGAGCATTGACATGGTGGGGGATTCTTAGGGTGAACATGCATTATGGAGTGTGGGTGGGCGAGGGGAAGCTGTGGATTCCTGAAATCTTGTACTCCAAGGTGGGAGTTTGTCAGGAGAAAAAATTACAGCAGCAATTTACTTGCAGCCTTACCTGCTAGCTTCCCCATTTTGTGGACAGCCAGTAGGGAAGGTCACAAGTAGTGATCATGTGACCATGGCTCACTGTGATGTCATAGTTGTAAGCCAGGGACCTGAGTACCCAGATTGCAATCATACTGCTGTGGGGATTCTGCAATGGCTGCAACTTCATGGATCAGTCATAAGTCCTCCTCGTTCGATGTCATAGTAATTTTGAATGGTGCTGACCATCTATTGACTCCATGGATAATCCCATCAATCCCTGAGGGCCAATATTGACCACATGGGCAACCTTGGTTTAGAAAGTATTCATTTCTATTAAGAGGGATGTTTATACCTTCTTAAAAGAGTTTCAAGCAAGTTAAAATTGTATAATATGATAGAGCTTTTAGTGTCTTCTATTTGCTATTATATTACATGATTCCCAGAGAACAATATAGTGTAAATCAAAAAGTTATGCTTTTGCTTCTGCTTTTGCTGATTTATGTTTTCAGCACTGGTCCTGCCCCCTTTAGTGAGTACCTTATTTGACTGAAACATTCTGAAAGATAGGAAAGTATTCCTGAAGGTTTAATTAGCATAGCTAGCATATCTTTGGATAAAGAAAATATTGCAGCAGTTTTATATTTCTTAGTGCACAACCGAAAGAGCCATTGCGATGTTAAAATATTCAAGAAAATGTGCGGCATTAGAATAAATATGTAAAACATCAAGAAAGTGATTTAATCATATACTAACTAAGGGGACTGCTGTGAACATTTCAAAAATGATTCAGAAGTGCTTTGGAAGTCAAGGGCAACTCTTTTCTGCTACTTGTTAATGCAACCTGTACTTTCAGGCTTTTGCACAATGTGTTAAGAGTTGAATTAAGTTTAGTAACTTGACTCCTTAAAGCAGTAGCACTTTTTTTTTCCAGATTTGGAAACCCGAATAAAAGAGACCCAGCATTTTATTAATAGAAACTATGGCTGTGCTTGCATTCATCAAAACTAAAACATTTCTTTCAAAACACTTTCAAAACTATATCTAGTACAACTGGCCGAAAATAGTGGTGGGTTCTTAATTGTTACACCATTTAATTTAATCAATGACATTAGGGTCATTTTCTAAACATATGGTAACAAAAAACCACTGGGACAACTCATATTGCAGCGGCATATGCTGCAAACCAACAGGCTGTTTGCCAGGGTTGGATTCAGGACAAGTGATGCCCTAAAGACAGTCCAAGAGTAGTGCCTGTCAACCCTTCCACTGTTTTACCGACAAGACATTAAGACTCAATAAGTGATTAAAACTAAAGTTGAGTGAGGCAGTGAAAGAATTAAAGGCATGTTAGCTAGGGAAAAATCTTTGTGGTGCCCCCTTTCCCTTGCTGCTCACAGCACTGCTGATCCATTTCTACAGAGGAATTATTGAGTCTGTCATCTGCACCTCTATAACTGTCTGGTTTGGTTCTGCAACCCAACAAGACAGACACAGACTTCAGAGGATAATCAGAACTGCATAAAAGACAATTACTGCCAACCTGCCTTCCATTGAGGACCTGTATACTGCATGAGTCAAAAAGAGGGCCGTGAAAATATTCACTGACCCCTCGCATCCTGGACATAAATTGTTTCAACTCCTACCCTCAAAACGATGCTATAGAGCACTGCACACCAGAACAACTAGACACAAGAACAGTTTTTCCCCGAACACCATCCATCTGTTAAACCAATAATCCCCTCACCACTGTCAAACTATTCACTAAGGCTGCATTACTATTACTATCAGTCTTCTCATTGTTCCTATCACCCATCTCCTCCCACTTATGACTGTATGACTGTAACTTGTTGCTTGTATCCTTACAATTTATATTAATATTGATTGTTTCCTTTTTTTTACAATTTTTTTTCACAAATATACAATTTCATTTTCTCATACAATATTCTTATACATATTTTCTGTTATTATTTTTATATTTTTTATACCATCGAGACTGCTTTTTTGCCATCCCTTACGCCCCTTTTTTAAATTTCTCACAACCCTTCTCCCTCTTCTCCTCCCTCTACTCTTACTTTCCTTTCCTTCCCTTCCATCCTTCTCTACATCCCTTTCATCTCTCCTACTGCTCTAGAGGGGGGTTTGGTCTACCAAACTGGGAGATTTATTATCAAGCGGTAGTGTTAATATGGTTGAAGGAATGGGTTTTATTGAGAAATGTAAGGTTGTTAACTTTGGAAGGACATGATTTGCAACTAAGATGGCATGCATTCTTATGGTACGGGAAAAATAGAATACACTCATATTTTCAGAGACACTATGTAAGAAATAGCTCATTAAAGGTGTGGGAAAAAGTAAAAGAAAAACACTACAGAGAAATACCAATGTGGCTTTCAACTAGGGAAGCGTTGACATGCCCAAAACTGACAGATATACAAAATATAATTAGATACAAGGACATTTTAACAGAAAAGGGAGAACTGAAACAAAAACAAGATTTAGAAAATTAAGTTAGATTGGTATACATATTTGCAAATACAATCAAAGTATAAAGATTAAAGTAAAAGAAAAACACTACAGAGAAATACCAATGTGGCTTTCAACTAGGGAAGCGTTGACATGCCCAAAACTGACAGATATACAAAATATAATTAGATACAAGGACATTTTAACAGAAAAGGGAGAACTGAAACAAAAACAAGATTTAGAAAAACAAGGAATTAGATTGGTATACATATTTGCAAATACAATCAAGGTATAAAGAAGATTTTAAAGAATATGGTTTTAACTTTGGAAAATCGGAACTGGATGAGATACTGATAGGAACAGATGAAAAAATGATTAAAAAGCTATATAACTACTTGTTACAGGTAAAAATGGAAGAAGTGGTGAAAGAAATAATGATACCT
>QLTV01003974.1:483708-494156 GCA_003457575.1 Thermophis baileyi
ACCCCTGGTATAGAGCCTTGACACATGAGCCTTTTGTAGCAAATCCACAGTATAAATGGTGTCTGAAATCAGATACCTTTTTATAAGATATCATAGTATATATTTTTGTTTTTGCCTCAAGCTCTATGTTTTGACTATAGCATATGATTTCACTTGGTTAATCAATCAATTTGGTTGATTGTAATCCTTGAGCACATGGAGAAATAAATTATACCATTTCCAAAGAAATACAATATAAATCACAAAAGGAAGTTGGAAAGGATGGAAGCAGTTAGTGTAGTATGGGTGCAATATTATCCATAGAAAGTACAGTGTTAGCTAGGAAAAATTTCCTCCTCAATTGCTTATTTGTACCCTATGACAATCATTAAGTGTTGAACCTCATGATTCTTGACGAATGTATCTTGTCTTTTTATGTACACTGAGAGCATATACACCAAAGACAAATTCCTTGTGTGTCCAATCACACTTGGCCAATAAAGAATTCTATTCTATTCTATTCTATTCTATTCTATTCTATTNTCTATTCTATTCTATTCTATTCTATTCTATTCTATTCTATTCTATTCTATTCTATTAACACATCCTTATTTTTCTTAATAGTTATCCAAGGCTGCTCTACGCATCCTTCACAATGCACAATTTTAAAGAGGCAGGGTAAGGGTTAGGATTTCCCCAAATCCTTCCTGTCTAGTGTTCGAATACATGCAGTCTCCCATCCAGTGTCTCCCATCCAGTATTCAAATACATGCGTTATTTTCTTTGCAATTTTGTAGAAAGACGAAGTAAAGATCTTAAAAATAATCAATGAATATGCTTAGAATGAGTATTCCTGTCAATGATCAAGGATCTGTTTTATGAAGGTTCTGTCGGATTACACCACTATTTCTAAGCACATTTTGTGAATTATTTAGAAGTCTTCAGCTTGATTAACTCTTAAACTGTGCCATACTATGAATACTCCCATGTGTAACATTTAATTGGCACACTATTGGAAATTAACTCCATCGATGGAGTTAGATAGTATGGAATATAGGTACAGTGCCTACACTCAATGAATTTGCTATATGTTATAGTATCAGCCTGATCTTTTATTATTTATTGATATAGCTTGATTTGCAACCAACATAACTATGGACCACACTGAATCAGTATGTTTTTGCATGTATTTATATGTGCATTTATCTACCCCCCCCCACACACACATTTCTTGTGCCTATTTTCAACCCATTATATTAAATGAAATTTAGTGTGGACATATAAGGCTGACCAGGATGTGCATGATAGCAATCTTGTGCATTACAAGCAAATTCATTTAAACTACCCTACTTTTTATAAGGGGCAACTGCCTTCTGGAACAAGTTCTATGACTAGTATTGGACATAGAAACTTTCCACCCCTCCTTGGTCCATGCTCCACGAATTCTGCAAAGCTTATGTTTTAAATTTTTTTCTAAGACCAGTTAACAATGAAGAAATCAAAGTTTTTCTTGTCCTCCAAAAAGGTCTTCAAAAACAGATCTATCACAAACATCGTATAGATTCTTTAGGCAGTTGAAGCTTGGAGAATAATACTGATTTTAATGACAAGCAGGAGAAAATTAGAGTAGGCCAAAACCTTTTATAAAAACTTGTATTTAGTCTGTGTTTTTATACTGAATGGATAAAGAATTTCAAGATTTCCATATCTGTGTGAGTAAGCATGTCTTCCCCTTCCATAGATGTACAATATTAAATCTTTATATTTTTGCATGATCCTTAATTAATTTGTTCTTGTTCCATGGAAAGTATTTGCTCGTGATATTTAGTCAGTCTTTTTTTCTATAAAAATAAGTCAAGTGATTTAAGCAGCAGGGAGCTGAGCATTACATTAATGAGTATTCTGGTAAGCAAAATCAAAGCTGGGGGAGAGGGAAACAAGATGCCACCTCATGGCTTTGTGTCATCAGCCTTATGCTGCTAGAAATGTCCCACTTATATTATTTGTTACAATAAATAAAGCAGGCCCCAGAATTCTCTAGGTCTGCTTACTGTATATTCATTCCTGGAAATGTAATAAACTTGGATACATTTAAGAAATTCAACAAACATGCAATCAGTAGGGGTTTAAATATTAAATGTTCACCAAATCCATTATGAAAGAAAGTATTTGGTGGTCTCTTTAATTCTCATTACAGATGTTACCCTACTTATGAACAGATTATGTACCCTATTCATAAGTCTACTTTGTTCATAAGTTCAATAAGCATAACAAATATGCATAGTGCAAATCTTGCCTTGCATGGGTAGAGGTCCAGTGGGCTTTTGGTAGTGACAGGACAGGGCATGGTGGGGAGGTCAGGAGAGGGTGGAATGGGGTTGGTTTCTGGTGTTCTGCATATGTAATATGGCATGCTGGAAGCTGTTCCTTCCCTACCTTCTCCCAACTTTCTTTCCTGCTTTCCTTCACTGCTGTCCAAGGTTCACTGGACCAATCAGGTTTTGCTGTAATGCAGCTGCTTGTGTGGGATTAAAAGTGTGTTGCCTGACTGCAACTTTGGGGTTGGGGAAAGGCAGGGAGGGCTAGATTTCTGCTGTATATGCATTTTGTCAATAAGAACAAACCTGGCAGACTTGACATGATTTCTAAGTGCAGATAAGTTTGTTCATGTTGGCAAAGTTCGCAACTCAAAAAATTGTTAGTAATGTCTGTAATGGCAAGAAAAGAAAATTGGAGATAAATCCTAATTATAACTGCAACATGATGCATATCAAAATATTCATGGTTAGAACTGTATTGTAAATATCCAAATTGCCAGTACCTGAAAAAGGAGAACTTGACATCAATCAGATATCCTAATCTCCAGAATTGTAAATATCTTTCAGAGATGTTGATTTTGATCTAGAAAAAACAAATGTTTTAAGAAAGAGAATTAATATCTGACAGTAAGTCCTGACTTGACTAAGGCTGTTTGTCTACTACCTTGCTCTGGTAAGATAGTTTATCACTGACATTTCCTAGCATGAAATGTAATAACATTGTTTGATGTAACTGGGAAACGATCTTTCCTTCTTCACCTAACAGCTTCTACTTTACCTCCAAACTCTGGCAACTGCAATTCGACCCCAATACCTCCAACCCAAATGCCAAGGAATTTAAAAGCTACTTTGTTAATGAAGAATATTAACAGTACAGGATTCTCTAAAAATATTTTTGTCATACATGAAGCCTTTGGAATATGACCAATCAAACCTGTTTTACACTTAAACTCTTACTGCATAAAAGTGTGCAGTTACAAAACCTGTGCACCCACCTATGTTGAAAGCAAAGTTTAAGGACCAATGCTGTGAAAAAACTTATGAACATACATTGCCACCCCATTTTTACCTTTTACAGAGCTACAGTCCTCATTAAACGACTACCTCAGATGGTGACCATTTGTAAACATAACAATTACAGTATGAAAAAGTCAATTGCAACCAGTGTCCACATTTACCACCTTCACAGCATCTCTCTCTGTTACATGTTCAGCATTATAATCAATATAAACTGTCCTATGTCAGACTCATTTTTTTCTCTCTCCACCTCCTTGGCAGAGCAGAGAGAAGCCTAAACAAGCTATCCCTTCTTGAGATGCTTTTCTCTGCTGTACAACACTTCATAAATGTGCTACTGCAAGTTAACAAGCTGAGCTCTATGACCTTAATTAGTTGATTAGAAGCTTCCACTGGCTCACAGCTGCTACCTAAAATTGACAAGATTCTAATCAATTTCACAGTAAGTGTCTTGTAGCTCTCAGTTGAGAGAATTCTAGATCAACAGCCAACACTAGTGTACTTCCTTTGATGCATACTCCCCATTGTGTGCCTACTTACTCTCTTGTAATCCTTTCCTCTCCAATGAATGCAAGTATAAACATTAATTCTCTCTTTCTAATTATCCCAATGCTGGGGTGAGCATTCCTAAGGGCTGGGGAAGGGGGAAGAGGTTCTATAGGATTTGCCCTGTTACTTGACTTTCCAGAAATCTTCCCCACCACTTAGGCTTATCTGACTGTTTGGGATTGTATCCTTTTCATGCTGTAAAGCAGGGGTGTCAAACTCGTGGCCCGCAGGCCAAATGCGTCATGCACTGGCCACGCCCACCCCCGGTTTAGCGAAGGTGAAAAAAGTCACGATACGTCATGTGACAATGTGACGCCGTGAGTTTGACACCCCTGCTGTAAAGCAAAGGAAAGCTGAAGTAATAAGCAGAATCATGGTCACATGACTTTTTACTTAGTTATTGTTAATCACTGAGTTGCTGGAACCAGCTGCTGTTGCTAAACAATGACTATTTGCCTTGCTATATAATAATGACTGAATGTGAATAGTAAATAGGAAAAGGACTGCACTCATATTTATGGCATGAATATAGCTAAGTGGCATTATCTGATAAAGTCTTCAAAAGTGAAATAATTCCAACATCAACCCTTATAAGGTGTTACATACTCTTGTGCACCTTCTCAGCTCCTTTCTATCTTTACTCCCAATTTATCTGAGCTTGAAAGCAATTCACAGCCCTATTAATGAAACAATGGAGTAAAATACTTGGGTCCCTACAGAAGTCACCTTTCTTGACTTCTCCTGTGAACAAACTCTAATCAACTTGGCTGTTGGAGTTGAGACACAGGAGCTGAATAGTAAAATTGAAATTAAATGTCAAACTGTTTTACTGTTTTAATTAATTTAATTTCCCCCTCCCCATCTTTACTATGGGATCAAGTATAGCATTTTCTCATTTGCTGTTTAACAAGTAAAATTGAAGATAACACTGCAATATATGCTTCTCATTTCTGTTGTCAGTCAGAAATATTTTCTTCAAGCTTAAAATTCATAAAAAAAGATCAAATTACCATCACATTCTACATCTAGACCTTCTAATAAATGACAGTATGCTATGATCTTTGTCTCTGTCTAATTTCCATTCTCATGGTTGTCTTCTGATTACCCTGGAAATATCACTGTCTGGAAATAATATGATTCATCATATGAAGATATGGCTCTAGAATTGAATATGAATAATGCTAATATTTGAGTATTGTGTCTCCACCTAACCTTATGCTGAAAGTGGATGGAACATCATATATTCTTTTGCAGAACTACCTTAGAGGGATGACATCGGAAGAACTTTCATAAATAGGATATGGGTAATATATTTCAAGAGAAGGGGGCATTTTTTTTTCATTTGTAACTTAAAGATTGATGTCAAAAGATATGCACTGTTTCCATGGGACATTATATCCATCAGTGCTGCTAGCTGCTGCATAGAAAAGAAGGAAATAAAAAGGTAAAGATTGGAGCAAAATAATAATAATAATAACTCAGTACTTTGGAGTATAAGATTTTGTCATCATATTCTGGCAAACATTTTGAAATCTAGAATTCTTGTCTCTAGCTGCCAGCACCGAATACTATTATGAGAAGTTAGAACAACACTAAGCTTGCTTAGAGCTTAGCATGTTTTTAAAAACTAGTCTATTTTGAACTGATATAGTAAACTATGTTTAAGAAAATGGCTTAAGTAAGATTTCCAGACACCAGGCAAAAAGGAGGACATGTCCTGCTGTTGGTCTTCATATCCTCCTTGAGCTGCTTGAGCTGATGCCTGAATTTGACAAGACCTAAATCAGTTACTTGTTGAAGGCTTTTGGTCTCTTAGCCAGCTCTAGCTGAAGCTAAAGCTGAAATACCATAGGAGAAGAGTTATTGGGGGAAAAAATCTGATGTTGAGAAAGATTGAAGGCAAATGGGAGAAAGGGATGAAAGAGGGTGAGATGGTTAGATAGTGTTATTGACTCAGTGGGCATGAGTTTGGTGGACTCTGGGAAACTGTGGAGGATGGGGGTGGGTGTGGTGTGCTGTGGTCCATGAGGTTGTGGGGAGTTAGATACAACTTAGTGACTGAACAAAGTAACAACCAGGTCTAGCACATTTCTGCTATTGAAAACCAGTCTTTCTGTGGCTGGAAGCAGTTAATTTCATATACAGGTAGTACTAAGTATATTTCTTTTTATTCTAGTAATTTTTATCTCAGATGCCAAGAAAGTTGGTGTTTTTTATTTTATTTATTTATTTTCGTCAAGCATGTATTAGAAAACAGATACAACTATAAACATGATTATGAATACATGAAATGGATATGAATAAAATGGAACATTAGGACAGGGATGGTAGGCACGCTGGTGCGCTTATACATGCCCCTTAAAGACCTCTTAGGAATGGGGTGAGGTCTACAGTAGACAGTCTAAGGTTAAAGTTTTGGGGGTTTGGGGCAGTGGTGGGTTGCTGCCAGTTCAGACTGGTTCATTAGAACCGGTAGCGGAAATTTACTGCCGCTCGAAGAACCAGCAGCGATGACCAGCGGTCCACGCTCCTGAACCCGTCCTTCATTACTCTTCTGCACATGCGCAGAGGGTCATTTCTGGGTCTTTTGTGTGATGTGACGGGGGCATGCACGCACATGAAGTGAGCGCACGCACGCAAAACATGCACTTCCATCGCGATGCGAATTGGTAGGGAAGGTAAGTGGAACCCACCCCTGGTTTGTGGAAGAAAGAGTCAGGTAGTGCATTCCAAGCATTGACAACTCTGTTACTGAAGTCGTATTTTCTGCAATCAAGTTTGGAGCAGTTTACCATAAGTTTGTATCTATTGTGTGCTCTTGTATGGTTGTGGTTGAAGCTGGAGCCTTCATTGACAGGAAGGACATTGTAGCAGATGATTTTATGTACTACGCTTAGGTCAGACCGAAGACGGCGAAGTTCTAAGTTGTCTAAGCCCAAAATTTCAAGTCTGGTGGCATAAGGTATTCTGTTGCGAGCAGAGGAGTGGAGGACTCCTTTTCTCCCCGGTTGTCCTCTTTTCAATTGCCCATGTTCTCCTTTGCCTGTTTAGATATCTGGGAAGCCTAAACTAGATTTCTTTCTACTTATATAAAACATTAGAAGATTCTTATTACTGCTTAGTGCAAATCATTCAGGATTATCCACTTTGAAAAGGGGGTAGATAAAAAAAAAACACAAGACAAAGTCATGACTGCACAAAGTCTTGCCAATTTCTTCTATCTCATGCATGTAAAAAGGGGGTGGGGCATTGATCACAACAGACATAACTGTCGTCTTGACTTTTTTCACTTTCATCCTGCCACTCCCCGACAATCTGGAAATCATTGTCAGTTTTTTTCTAAAATGAATTGCTTTATTTTAAATCACTATTTTTTTCTAAAAACTCTGATGCATAAAAATTAATAATATATTATATTTAAGGCCTTGCTTTTAGTGCCAAATTATATAATTTAATTACAAATAATGTATAAATATTTTATTGTGGCTAAAATTAAGCTCACGTCATCTTTTATTTTATTTCCTATACTGTTATTGCAGAAAATTGAATCTTCAATGCAGCTCGAAGTAGTTTTGAGTGACGTTTCTATTTTGTCTTATTTTTCAAATGAGTATTTCCATTTTAGCAGCTAGTCTGATTCTCTTTTCCAGAAGACTCAGCTTTCTATTTTCATCCCATAAACTAAAATAAAAGAAAAAAAGTGGGGTTGGAATGACAATATAAAACAGAACATGTCAGGATATTGAATATGAATGTTATCCCCAAGAAAAATTCTGTTATAACAGGTCAAACAATGATTTAAAAGATGTTAAATTTGGAATGAGCTATAAATGATCATCTCAACAAAAATCATAGTATATAAACTTGCAAGTCCATGTTAGTTAAATATGCAGTTAACTGTGAAATAAAATAAAGTATAGGTTGGAAAAAGAATTGCATAATTTGTTTTTATACTTCATGCCTCCCAAAAATATGCAGGGCAATGCAATGAAAAAAATCCTAAAATAGATATAGAGATTCAGAATCAATAAGGTTTAAAATAAAGCATTGGAAATTGTCCCTCACTCAAATAATTCTGTGACACTTGGCAAATCTGGTGTAAGTTTGAAAGTCATATCTTTCAGAATAAATAACACTTTTTAATATATTCTCAGATAAATTAATTTATTTGGTGTTGATGTACTATGACAGCTCCTTAGCAGGTTCTGCCTGTTATTACTGTATACTGATTTGGTTCTAGTTAAAGGAGAAAAGTATATTTTCCTGTGATAACATAAGTTTTGTTAAACAGCCCAGAAATCAAGAATGAAAACTGGTAAAAAAAACAACAACACCTGGATCTATTCATTTTCATCTTCATCTGACTTGTTTACCAATGTCAATATCAAGTAATGTTATGCTCAATTAGTTCAGGGTATCTCCATGTGAATCAATGTGCTAGGCAAATACCAAATAGTAATGACCCAATTAACATACACCAAGGTTATTACATTAATCCTATAGCATATCTATTGTTTAATTATGGCCCATCAAGTTGCTTTCTATTCCTAGTGACCACATAGATAGATTTCTCCATGACAATCTTTCCTTAGCCTGTTCTTTCAAGTCTCCCACTGGTGTACCCATCACCACAGTAACTGAGTCCATCCAGTTTGCAACTAGTTGTCCTCTTCTTTTTATTTCTATCTTTCTCAGCATTAGAGACTTTTCCAGAGATCCTGCATAACATGTCTGAAGTAGGTTAATTGATGTGAATGGAAGTAAGGGGCGTGTATAAGTGCACCAACGTGCCTACCGTCCCTGTCCTAATGTCCCCTTTTATTCGTGTCCTTTTCATGTATTCAAAATCATGTTTATACTTTTATCTGTTATCTTCTATATGCTTGACAAATAAATAAATATATAAATAAATAAAGTAAATATGCATGTTCCAGGATAATGTTGTAGAAATCCAATCTGAGTTAGTCATGGGACCAAAGGTTTATTATTCCAAGCTTTCAGGCTTGTGTTGGAGCCCATCATCAGGGGACTTCTCTCTCTCCAGAATATGTGCATCGGATTGTTCTTCATGTTGTATATATATAGTTGCTGGTTATATGTAGTTTTTAATTGTTGATTAAGGTGTTAATGGCTGGCTATTAATTGTTGTTACCTTGTGCCACCCTGCCCTCGGCTCCTAAGTACCTGATAGACTGGTGGTAAATCAGCATCCCTATTGACTGACAAGGGGCACGTTTCCCAGGTTTCAATAATTTCTCTGGCTATATTTGTTCCTGCTCGGCCAACAATCATAATAAAATTGAATACATGTACCCTGTTCATTGCAATATGAGGCTACCAATAAGTCTGGCAGTTTGAGCCTGGTCATTTGTTCCTCAAGTGAGAATTCTGGGTTGATTTGTTCAATGATCCATTGGTTTGTTTCTTGGTTGTCCATGATATTTTCAGGAATCTTCTTCCACATCACTTCTTTAGTCCAACTTTCATCTCTGTTGAGTATCACAGGGAATACCTTGGCTAGCACGAGCCTGTTCTTTGTAGGCATAGCTACATTGTGGTTTTGAATATCTTTTACAAGGCTGTCATGGCTGTCATGGCTGTCATAGCAAGTCCTAGCCAGTGGTGTATTTCCTGACTACTTGTTCCTTTGTTGTTGACAGGGTTAAACTAATCCAGTCCTATCAGTTACATATATTTATGACAATTGGGAAAAGATTTAGTATTATAAAACATCTTGTTAACATTTCTCTGGTCCAAGGGCTCATGGCATACCAGGTCCTTCCTGGAAATCTATCCAAATAATACCTTTTAAATTCAGTCAGTGTGACTGTGTTGCAGAAATGTTTAAAAAAGACATTTGGTTAGTTTTGGGTCCGTTTCTGACTATATGTGGTAGGATCAAGAACCATGAGTGATATGAAGTCACCCAGTTACATGTTTGTCTACTCCTACAAGTAGCAGTCAAAGTTGTAGAGCAGAAAAAACATATTCCCTGTAGAGTAACGAATGTCATGTTGTTGTGTCATGTCATGTCATGACATGTCATGTCATGTTGTGTCACATGCTTTTCATTTATAGGTGTTACTGTGGAAAGGAAAAGGAGAATGACAGCTTTTTCTAGTTCTCATCTCAACTATATTATAGTTTTTAATACAGCACTTTTGATTCACCATCATTTCTAACTAATTGAGCCATTAGTTTTATTGGTATAAAGAGCACTTTAATAACTTATGGATAGGAATGGGAGCAAAATTTCCTTCACATTTTAATGTAAAGTTATTCACTTCACATATTCAGCCTTATTCGTGAAGTAGGCTTCAGTTATTTGAAGAAATCCACACTTTTCCAAATTTGTAATAGTTTTCTTAACTCAAAATGCATTGAGAAATGATGTGTTAGGGGAATTATGAATATGAACACACAAGATATGTTATATTAGGAAGAAAAAACTTTAAAATGTGTATATAACAATATTTATTTAAAATGTTTTATATAGAATAGAATAGAATAGAATAGAATAGAATAGAATAGAATAGAATAGAATAGAATAGAATAGAATAGAATAGAATAGAATAGAATAGAATA
>QLTV01003974.1:497872-508743 GCA_003457575.1 Thermophis baileyi
TCCTTTCCTTTCCTTTCCTTTCCTTTCCTTTCCTTTCCTTTCCTTTCCTTTCCTTTCCTTTCCTTTCCTTCTTCTGTACACTTCAGGTAGTTCCCTATAGGGCAGTTTCCCCATAATGAAAATGTAATGGTAGAGAGAAAGCAGAAATTGAGGCTTTTCCTATACCAGCTGTTTCCTAAGTATGGCTTATTATTTTTCTTTCATGTCAACACCAGCCAAGAATACTTGTATAAAAATTATAAAATAAAATTTAGCAATTCTGTCTTCACACATTCTTTCTGGTGTATAAAGCTATCTGCAATCCAACCAAGAAGCAGTAATCCTATTACTGATTCTAAAAAGCTTTGGTTATTATTTTCCACTGTACCAGGTTTTATGCTACAATAGAATGAGTATTCAAATATTCACTTGGTTTACCCCAACTTTTGAAGCATAGATTTTTCAGAAATATTCCATTCTAGGCACTTGGAGACAATAAATTGATGAAAGGCATAGGATTCTCTTGCATTTTCCTAGCTTGCCTAGAAAAAAGTTACAATGTCAGCTTTCCATGTAGAAATATATACCAGTAATACATTTCTGTGTTGCATTTTACATTTGATAGCTCAGAGTAGATTACTTTTAACAAGATGGTTGTAACTTCCTCTTCTAGCAAGGCACACTTGCTCTTAAAAAAAAAGAGGAGGAGAAGAAATGTAAGAAGTGTAATAATTTCTTATGTGGATCCACACATATTCCAGAGTAAACTATTCATGATGACTTTAAACATAGACGTTTGCATTTTTCTAATATGGTTGCTTACATAAAACAGCAATTGTCTCATTCTCTGCAATCCAAAACATCTCTGCAAGGAGAGTATGTTGTTGTATATGTACACAAAATCTCTTCTGAAGACAACATAACATACTGTCCAGGGACTGATGACATGATTTTGAAACTAATGGTGTGATTTTAATTGGCTGTAATTCAAATGTACAACACATATTTGATGTGGGATAATTATACAAGTAGGGACCAGTATTATCTGAATATCCCTTGGACCCTTTTTTAGGAAACTAGAATTAGTTCTTCTAAGGCTGGCTGTACATTTTTTGTACAAATTAGCTAGATGTGCAAATAGCATTTATAAGCAATTCTCTAGAAGGCACATAAACTAAACATTTTAATTAACACATCGTTTTATAAAGATAATCTCAACTGGCTTTTCAAAATATACTGGGCATTCTTAAGTAATATAATTTTACATCATTACTAACCCCTTAGCCTTTCTTGAAGAATGTTTAATTTGAACAAATATAATTCTTATCCCCAACTGATCACAGGCCAAATGCAACTAGCTATACATGTTTTTATATTCCTTTTTATTATTTCTTTCATTAAAAAGGGCAGCTTCCTTATACCAACTTAAACGATTGGTCTACCCAATTCAGTATTGTCTATACACGGAAACTGTTCAAGGAGAGAAGCAACCTAGAACTGAGGAGAAATTTCCTGACAGGTAGAACAATTAATCAGTGGAACAACTTGCCTCCAGAAGTTGTAAATGCTCCAACAGTGGAAGTTTTTAAGAAGAGATTGGACAACCATTAGTCTGAAATGGTATAGGGTTTCCTGCCTAAGCAGGGAGTTGGACTAGAAGACCTCCAAGGTCTCTTCCAACTCTGCTATTCTATTCTGTTCTGTTCTGTTCTGTTCTGTTCTGCTCTGCTCTGCTCTGCTCTGCTCTGCTCTAGTCTATTCTAGTCTAGTCATGTCTAGTCTAGTCTAGTCCTCTACTCTATTCTATTCTAATAATACCTCTCCAAGATTTCAAATAATTACAGCCCCCCCTTCTGTCTTTTCTTTCTCATGTTTCTTCTTTCTTTTTTAATTTACCAATGTAAAACATTAAATTGCAAAGTCTTCAGGCTAGGCACCATCCTTTTCCCTGCTTAAAATTATTTGCAGTAAATGATATATCTTGTCACTGAATGAAGAAGATTCTGTGAATGAAGTAATCATAAACCAAAAAATATATATGACAATTACAATTTATACCAGTGTTTCTGAAATTTAGCAAGTTTAAGTTGTGTGGACCTCATGGCTGGCTGGTGAATTCTGGGAGTTAAAGTCCACACATCTTATAATTGCTGAGTTTGAGAAGCACTGATTTAAACAAAGACTACAATAACTACAATAACCACAGAAACATTACAACTAATGTATATATCATAACATATTTGTAAGGAAACCTCTTTGCACCAAATAACCACCTTTCACTCAGACAGCTACAAAAGAGCTACAAGGAATTCCTTGCATTTATTCAAAACATGCAGTACTTTCTTTTCACACGTACTAGGAAACACATAATACATGACTATTAGATGAAGAAAGGAAACATGAAGCGGTCACCAACCCCTAAACCTCTTTTTGGTACCCTAAAATGAAATTATTGTATGATTTTTCCCAGACATAACTCTGCTGATTTATCTACATACATAATTTAAAATTTATGACAAAGTTGCAAATAATTTCACTGTATATTAATATAATATACTAAGAGGCAGCTTTTGTAGATATGCATCTTATCTATAATTTGAATCTTTTTGTGTGTTTTCAGTTACCGTCCCTGTGACTAATTGTGTAAAATTCAAGTCAATTCTTCTTCTTCCATCTACATTTGCAACCTGGTTGTTTCTCAAAACTTTCTTTTTCTTGCAATGAGGAATTCAATATTCATTCAAAATTCAAGGTTCAAAATTGTATACTACTGAGTTCCATTGAGGACCTCCCAATTACATGATTAGCCCTTCTGCCCTCCTTTATAAAAAGAGTAACAAAAGGACTTTTTAATGTTCTCCTTCTCAGTACTGTGTGCATGTGTTATTTGAGTGACAGTGGAAAATAATTTCCAAAATTATGAAGAAATGCTTAAAATATCTTCTGTTCAGCATAGTCCTACGATGTCTGTACCATGCAAGAAAAACTGAGATTTCTTCCCCCTGAATTAGGCTGAAAAAGAACAGAAGTTGTCAAATATAAAAGGAAAATTATCATAGGATGATCTTACTTTAATGTCAGTTTCATCTTTAGCATGAGCATGGTTTTGGAAGATTACAAGTAACCTGAGTTTTTACACATTTTAAATAGATCAATGTTGGCAAGCAGTGGGTTCCTGTGATAATTATGGCTTGTGTACAGCATCTTAATGGCAAAACACACATAAAACCATTCTGTGGTAGGGTTCATTATCATGCAGTGTGTAGAGGGAGATAGCTAAGGGCTTGTTGATAAATATGTTAATTTACACTAAAGGATTTATTAATATCTTGTAAAATATCTAAAGTTTACCTTTTAAAAAGTCCTTTTATTGGCATGGAAAGATGCAGTGTATTGAAACAATATTTGCTCCTGATTATATATAAGCAACATTAGAAAAAAATAAATGTTCAAAAAATGTACCTTGTAAGTGGGAGATATCATCTTTGGCTCTTGACGAATTGTTATCTAGAAAGAGCAGGCTCAGTTTCTAAGAGTTCTCTAGGACTCTGGATCAGCAAATGACGACTATGGTTAGGAGAATGTCTATGGAGATTCTCAGTCATCCAGGTCATGGTTGTCCCAAAGGTGCTTTTTTCAAGAGGCAACTGGACTTTCTGAAGAAGCTTCTTGGATGAGAAGCGAAACATCTTCAAAGAAAAACCAGAAAGTCCAGTTGTCTCTTGAAAAAAAGCACCTTTGGGACATATGGTTAGGAGAGTCTTTGTCCAGCTTTAATTAGTATATTAGTTGGAGACCTACTAAAAGCTGGATGCACTTAAGGTTCACATTCTTACCCCTTTGGCAGTTAGACTATGGAAATTTGCTTTACATAAATTGCCCTTGACTATTTGAAAAATTTGGCATATATAAAATGGAGATATGTACTTATTTATGGAGGAATCACAGCATTGTCACAGAAAACCATTGCTGTGGGAGCTTCATTGGTTAATTGTTTGTTTCTGAATGCATTTCAAGACATGGGTTCTCACCTATAAAGCCAAGTACAGTTTTTTAAGTAACTTACAAGTTGCTTGTCCCAAGTAAATGCTCCCCACTCACCTGGGTGAACATACTTATTGAAGGTGTCCCCTGTCTAGGGATATGTAGGAGGGGCATGGAGGCATGAATTCTCAGTGGCTGGAACAATTTACCTCCAAGGCAAGGAGCACCCCTTCTTATCAACTTGTGGGCAATGAGTAAGACTTGGCTTTTCCAGAATAGGGAAAAGAATTTCTTTTCCAGAAATTAAGCAGTCAGAGTAAAATCTATGCAATTAAGGAGATATTATGTGGCATTATAGTTGTTTTTATGGTATTATTTGCATTGTACTTTGGACAGTTTCTAGAGGCTTTAAATTCAAGTGACTAATAAACTGAAATAAATAAATATATAAGTAGTTTCAAAAGAAAATTCTGGACATGTAGACTTTTCTATACCCATATTGAGTGTGAAGCTCTACAAAGAGTTCATGTTACTGAATGCCACACAATCATATATCTGTAAAATCAGGGCTTGCAAGCGTATCAGTGTTTCTAACATAATTTTCACACTGGGATATGCCTAGGAATACAGAATATTAAAATTCACACCTGCCTCATTCACATAGCATGACTAAATGGACAGTGTACATCCACGCACAGCCATTTAGTCCATTCCATCAACAGAAGTATCACCGGTACATTCTGTTGCTATTTCCCTTTTTACAAAAAACAGAAACCCCTTACAAAACATTTGCATTATTCCTTTCAAAAGTTTATTTAATTGAATTATTTGGGAACTAAGGGAGACTAAATGCTTCATTAAGGATTAATTACTATGGCTGGTAGCTTGGATCATTCCTTGTAAAGTGAAGCACTGCCATAAACTTTACTAACCTTGGCAACTTCGTGAGAAATTATTGAGCTCTGAAGAAAATAGAAAATTATCAACTTCAAGCACCTCCACTCAGCTTCCCATTATGTTATTTTTCAAGGAAATATTTTAGACTCCCAGGTTCATTTGTTTGGCATTGGGTGCTGCCAGGGCATAAGTCTTGATAACCCAAGACAATTTATTTATATATTTCCTAGGCAACATGAATTATACTGTAATACTCATATTAGGCTCTTCCTCTATAACAAATCTACATATTTAAATGTATTAACATGAATTTCTTGTCCATTATTCGTTGTTTTTTTTGTACTGAATAATTGCATCAATATCCTATTGATATTGAGAGCCATGTTGGTGCAGTGGTTAGAATTCAGAACTGTAGGGCTAACTCACTGCTCACTCCAGGAGTTCGATTCTGAGTGGCTCAAGGTTGACTCAGCATTCCATCCTTCCGAGGTCAGTAAAATGAGGACCTAGATTGTTGGGGACAATGTGCTAACTCTGTAAACCACTTAGAGAGGGCTGTAAAGCACTGTGAAGCAGTTTATAAGTCTAAGTGCTATTGCTACTGCTGTGCTGCCTGTCCATAAACAAGCTTTCGAACTTGGTTCTTCCCCTAGGTTTTCGGCTTAGGGTTGCTATTTACACCTGGGTTAGGCATTCTAAAACAAATACAAAATTGGCTATGTCACACTGCAGGCCGTCCCATTATCAACCCAATGTTATTTATTATTGGACCCTTCTTTGTTCTCACTACATCTAATTTCAAGTATGTTTAATAGAGTCCTGTCAAATTGGGTTCATTGGGAACCCTCACCCAGTCAATCACAGCTTAATCCAAGTTAGGTTTTAGCTAAACATAGAGAATAGCAGCTCAATCTATCTGAGAATATCAGCCAATTCACAGTCATTCTCCTTACTTATAGATGCACTTTTTGCATTTACAGGTTTTCACTCTATAATCTCAACATGGCTATGGTGGAAGGAGATTATTGGAGTGCCACATCATACATGCATGCCAATTTACTTAAAATTGAAAGTGTACATAAAAATGTTTTACCCAGCAGCACACTACGGCATCAGCCAGAAATCAAATACTCACAAACAGAAACAATAAGGAGATAAATAGAAGTTGATTTTTAAACTGTGTGGAGGAAATTAAGTATTTGAGATTGTACTGCAATTATGTTATCGGAACCTTGCAACTGAGGTGTTCACTTTGAAGGGAGGGGTTGCTGAGATTGTAAAACCATGCCAGGTTATGGCTATTCTATTATTTTGATCCTCCCATATTTTGATTGTTAAGCAATTTGTTCAATTTATTCAGCCTTCAAGCCAGTCTTGACTCTTGGTGGATGAGTCCCTGCAGTTTTCTTGGCTAGGCTTTTTTGAATTCATTTTCAGAAGTGGTTTGCCATTGACAGAGGTGACTGGTTCAAGGTCACCCAGCTTTCTTTGTACGTAAAATGGAAAATAACTCATGGTTTTCTGGTTTCTAGCCTGATGCCTTAACTAGATCAAACTGGCTCTCTAATTATTCTACAAAAATATTTCTGTTTATAATCAACTAATATAATTTTCAAAATAATGTCTCCTCTCCTTTCCTCTTCTCTCATTTTATAGTAGGCTATTGTTGTTTCAATCTTTCAGAAACTGGGTGCATAGTTAGATCTTAAAACCTCACAATGTTCAATATGTTTCTTAAAGGTTTCTTTAGGAAGTTGAATAGCTAACCCATAGTTTACATAAGTCATGTTATTAAAAATTGAAACATTTAAACAATGTTACAAATTGATTATGTATCTCTATCTCTGTCTCTGTCAATATAAATATATAGGCAAAATCATCTGCAGAGGAAATAATACATAATATGGCCTCTCAGTGTTTTTGTTTAATTATAACTTTTTAACTGAAGTGTTCCAAACAATAAAAAAAAATCTAGATAATAAATGTGTTTCCTGAAATTGTAATAAGAATATACTGGATCCTATATTCTTGATTAATAATCATACCCTCAAGGTGGGACAATATAATTGTATTTCAATGTCCATATAAAACATAGCTCAGAACTTGTATTCATGCACAAAGCATTTCATCTGATATAAACTTAGATTATTGGCATCAACTCATATTCAGGTATTCAATAATATCAATATATCACCACAGCTGAAGGAAAAGCCATGAGTTGTAGAATTATCTGCAAAAGAACAAGTCACCTTAAGAGAAAGGGACAAAGACAACCTTAATTCATTGGTTGACACGTCTCAGCAACTTCACATCTTTACTCCTTAGCATATAAACAATATATTTAGAGGGACAAATGAATGATGGACATATTTAATACACCAGATTCTTGCTTCTATTGCTTCACCAAAAATGTATTTCTGCTCTCAAACAATAGATGTGGCCATTCATCAACTGTATTTCATTTGGGACCAATATCTGTTAAGATGTGGTTCCTTCGCTGATTTCAGCTTTCACTGTTATGCTGCTTCTGTCATCGTGTCTATTTACTATAAACTTTTTAGAGGACAGAAATGTTATAAACAAATATTTTAAAAAGAAAATAAATCTAAGGAGCCTTAACTTTTTCATTGTTCTTGTAAAATAAAGAATTGTGATTCTGCTACCACATCTCTAATATCATCAGAATGAACTCACTGATTGAGATATTAAAAAAAAAAAAGGTTGACTTTTTGAAAAAGTTACAAGCCCATTGGAAGTACCAGTAAATTTTCTTGGTCATATATTGTTTCTGTTTCTTGATTAACTGGGTTTTGATTAGTGAGAGAATCTTCTAAGTTTTATGTAGTTCATAAATGTACCTATATTCACCAAGCCATTGCTCTTTGTATAAAATACAATTCTGCTACATATGTAATAATACTGCTTTTGAGGTACATTTCTCTTCCAGTAAAGATACCAGTGAAATTCTTTAGATAAGTTAAATTATTGGAGTTCTAACGTAAGTGTTCATAACAAACAATATGAAAATTTTTATTGATCAGAATAACATAAAATAATAACAGAATAACAGAGTTGGAAGGACCTTGGAGGTCTTCTAGTCCAACCCCCTGCTCAGGCAGGAAACCCTATACTATTTCAGACAAATGGTAGTCCAATCTCTTCTTAAAACTTCCAGTGTTGGAGCATTCACAACTTCTGGAGGCAAGTTTTTCCACTGCTTAATTGTTCTAGCTGTCAGGAAATTTCTCCTTACTTCCACAGTAGGTTGTTTCTCTCCCTGGTTACTTTCCATCCATTGCTTCTTGAAAATAGATGCATGAGGGACATGTTTCAATTGATGATGGTGGTGTGCCATCAAACTAGATAGATTTTCTCCAGGAGGATGTTGGAAAATGCCCGTGGGTAATTTTCAGTTTAGTTTTCACTAAGCACACTGCCAGTGAATTCCTATTTCCACACCAGAGCATGCATATAGTACCGTACATGTCCTTCTATTTTATGGCAGAAATGTAGCTTGATATTTATTTTATGAGAGAACCAGTTTGGTGCAGTGGTGAAGATGATGGTCTAGAAAGTAGACGACCATGGGTTTTAGTCCTCCCTTAAGCATAAGTCAGCAAAGTGACTTTGAGCCAGTGACTCTACCTCAGTCCAACTCATCATCTCAAGTTGTTATGGGGAAAATATAAAGCAGTAGTATTATGTATGCCATTTTGAGTTATAAAGATGGTATATGATTGACAACAAGAGTTAACTGGTGTTCCTACAAAAAGTAGGAAAAACAAGGGGTGAAAAACAGGCAATATTTGTACTATCTATATAGAATATTCTTTATTGGCCAAGTGTGATTGGACACTCAAAAAATTTGTCTCAGGTGCATAAGCTCTCTGGGTACATACAAATGACAAAAGGATAAATCACAAGATACCAATAGGAATAAATTAATAAGAAAGCTGGGAAGGATTATAGTAATATAGCCCTGCTACATGGATATATACTGTAAACCAGGTATAACACAGTGCTGTGAGAATTAGGTGTTCAACAGAATCATGGCACAAGGGAAAAAAACAGTCTTTGTGTCTAGTTGTTTTCGCATGCAATGTCCTATAGTGGCATTCTGAGGGGAGGAGTTGAAACAGTTTATGTCCAGGATGCAAGGTGTCTGTGCCTTTAGATATAGATACCTCAATATCTAAAAGCACAGTAGTAGAGTATAGATGAAAGTGGGACAGTGGATGATTCCTCCTGTACTCTACACCATGGAGAAAACAGATTTATATAATTAACAAATCTGAGATCTGCATGACCAGAAAGAGCATCCTTCATACCTGTTCATTTGCATCATAGCATTCTACAGTGTTTTTTCAAGCATTCAGGCTTTAAATCAGAATCATGAAGATGGAATATTAGGATAAGTGTAAATCATGTTCTGTTTATTTGAGTGTGGAATGTTTGACTATTTCTCTTATAGCCCACCAGTCTAAGTACCCATCCAAGATTTTAAAACATTTATTTAATTAAAAAGAAATTTATGCAAGCTAAATAAATGCAAAATAAATTGCCAGATTTTCTCCAAGAGGATGTTGGAGAATGTCAACAATCTTATTATAAGAAAATGAGATTTTTCTTATTCAAATTTTGTTACATAGTGTCTCAGATTATATCTGTAAAAATATATCTATCTCTCTTGGTAAAATACAAAGGGCAAAGATCATTACAGTCATTAGAAAAATAGAATTGATATCACTTTCACTCAGAGTATTGGCATTGTCTGTAGTGGAACATACTGGACCTACTAAACTAAATTAATCATACTGAAGTTATTGAATATTGAAATAATTTATTTCAAACAAATGTCACTGAAATTCTCTCTCAGGTTTAGTTAAATCAAGTTTAAAATAAATGGTAGAAATATTTTTTAAAAAAACTATTGGAACTACATTTCAATTTATTTATTATTGTTTAAAAAATAAGCTACCCTACCACTCAACTTTAGTTCCAGGATGAACTGAAGGAATAGCATATCAAAGGAACAGGAAATTGATAGTAAACAGTAAACTCAGGCAAAAGCAACACATATAAACCAGAATCTTTATGAAAATTTGGAAAGTATGAAGTTGTTAACACAAAAACCAGTTGTAAATAAATGACTAGAAGATTTAATCTTGAGGGCAACATTAGGAAGGAAACTTCACCTAAAGAGATGGTGCAGTGGTTAGAATGCAGTACTGTAGGATACTTCTGCTGACTGCTACCTGCAGTTTGGCAGTTTGAATCTCATCAGGCTCATCATTGACTCAGCCTTCTATCCTTCCGAGGTGGGTAAAATGAGGACTCAGATTGTTGGCAGCAATATGTTGACTCTGTAAAATGTCTATAGAGGGCTGTAAAGCACTACACTGTGTGCACAATTATAAGGCAAGATGTATTTTGGAGGATTAATTTTATTATTGAACAACTACTGTGCTCTAGGTCAATCCAAAATGTTAATAAACCTCAAACCTGAATATTTAAGTAAAAGTGAGGTTATGGCTTTCTTAGGAGAATATCTATGTGTGCACCATTATTGGGCAACTATTAGTGTGCAGAATTATTATGCAACTAAATGAAAAATGAAAATTTTCCCATCTCACTCATTTATTTTCATCTGTTAAAGTGAGAATAATAAACAAACAACTCAAAATTGACAATAAACATTTCTGACAGTTCAAAATAACAATCAGTGACCAATATAGCCACCCTTCTTTTCAATAACAGTCATAAGCCTTCCATTCATGGAGTCTGTCAGTTTCTTGATCTGTTGACTATCAACTTTTTGTGCAGCAGGAACCACAGCCTCCCACTGTTCAGAGAGGTGTATTGTTTTCCTTCACCATAAATCTCCTGTTTAATAAGAGCCCACAAGTTCTCAATAGGGTGAGGGTCAGGTGAGGAAGGGGGGGCATGTCATTATTCTTTCATCTTTAAGGTCTTTACTGGCTAGCCATGCAGTGGATTATTGCAATGCATGT
>QLTV01003974.1:531390-573691 GCA_003457575.1 Thermophis baileyi
GAGAGAGAGAGAGAGAGAGAGAGAGAGAGAGATAGATAGATAGATAGATAGAAAGATAGATGAGATATAGAGAGATAGATAGATAGATAGATAGATAGAGAGAGAGCGAGAGAGAGAGAGAGAGAGAGAGAGAGAGAGAGAGAGATAGAGATAGATAGATAGATAGATAGAGATATATATAGATATATATAGATATACACACTTATATATAATCACACACAAAGATGTTGATTTACCAAATCAATTGTTTCTAGGGCACAAGGAATATCTTGCTAAAAGAGTAGCAAGGTGGAAAATTTGTAATCATTTATACTGACTATTTAAGCATTCAGAAATGAAGACACAATAGCAAGCAAATTAATAAATCGCTTGCTAATAATATTATATTTCATCATTCATTTGAATTTGAGAAGAACTCTTTGCCTGGAGATAAGAACTGACAAAATTGGTATGGTTAAAAACAAAAGTAAAAATAAAACAAGCAAACAAGCAGCACATTTTGGTTTGAAAGTCAACAAATTGCTTTGCTCTAAAGAGAGCCTCAAAGTACAAGGCGATTTCGTCTTGAGAAAATAAGTGTGGATTTTGGAGGCTTCTTGAATTCATGTTATACAGGCAAACCAATTTCTCTGTTATCAACTTTTACAGAAAACACTGGCTGACAGACTCACAGGGAAACCATGCTTGTTCAAACCATTCACAATTGATAGAAATCTGAAATCTTATATCCATCTATCTTACTATTTCCAGAATAGCCATTTTAGCCAGTTGAAACAAAAACAAATAAGACTCTTGCACTATCATAAAGAAACAATACCTTCATTATAAAATCATTGTTTTTTAGGCCTACATCCCATCTTGACAAATCTGTAAAATTTTATCTCCAGCTATTGGTATAAATTGATTGAGTTAATATGATTCTTACAGCAAAAGTCTCTTAATGATATTTTCAAAAACACTCAACACAGTAGCCACCATTAAAAGCAAAGGGCAAATAAGAAGCTGCTAGACTAACTACAGAAATATAAGAATTAGATTTTCATATCTTTTAATCAATGTTAGCCTTTGATTTTAAACACTGCTGTGTGTTTGTTTGTATACACACACATACACACATTTTTGTAATAATAAATATGTATAATTCTTGTGAATATACATGTAAACAGGATATTCACAGAAATCTTGAAAAAATCAAGATGGCAACCATGATTACATACCAAGGCTCTTACCTGCATTGCATGTTTGACACATGTAAAAGGGGCTTTGATCACATGGCAGTAGCTACCATCTTGATCTTTTATAATCATTCTTGAGGATTTCTCTCCCTATGAAATAATATAAAAATCCTCTATTTATATATACTGAATTATTATAAGATTGCTGTAAAAATTTCAGTCAAAGCCAGGTTTGCATTTTCCCTTGAACAATTTGATTTTGTGTTCGACATGTTTTCTGCTTTGAGTTATTTTTAAAAACAATAAAGGCAGGATATAAATAAAATAAATAAATTTATAGGATAAGTTGACAGACACCTTCTCTAGCGATGTCAAAGAATGAGTGATAGTCATACTTTGTTCTGTACAAACAGTATAGGTAGAAAAGAAGAAATATAGGATCCTTGTAGAGAATTTCAGACAATAGCTCATAGAAAGTGTTTCACTGGTTTTTCATTCATGAGTTTCATCTAATGAAGAGAAATAGATAAAATCTTAACTATCCCACTCAGAGACCACAACTGTTGCAACTAAGGTTAAGAGCAAAAATTGAGTTTATACTAAAAGACTCCACACTTCAAAAGAGGTGAAAGTTCAAAAGAGATGTTTACTGTATGTTAAAGAAGCAATTGATAGAAAATTGAATAATATGGCTTTTTCCTTCATAATCCTACATTAGTCATATTACTGTGACATATTTTTATAAGTTAACAATAATAAAGGTTTGATAAGATTCTGAACTGATATCTTGCAATTAGAAAATGATTTTTAATTAATAGAGAATATATAGAGAATAGGTTCTTAGGGTCAAATTATGTAGTGTTTAATCACAATGATGGACACTTTTGAATTATCCTATTTGTCAGGAGTGATACTGTCCTTTATTAAAGAAAATAAATACCCCCAATAGGCTTAGGAAATCAGACTTTGATAAAAGGCAATCACTACAAGCATAACAACAACAACAACAGCAACAACAACAACAACAACCCAAGCAAAGAAAGAAATCCCTATTGAGTACACCAAAATCTACAGGTAGTTTTAAAACTTCAGGATAAGACATGCATTATACAACTGTTTCAAAAGTCTGGTCATTGCACATCTAGAGTCATAGAATCATCTATTTCTCGGGCACAGTTGTTGGAGAGAGATGGGAGAGAGATTATATTGCAAATTGATGACATTCAAAACTTGACGAATACAAACTTGGAAGTATATGAACTAGAGCTCTCTCCTTCATTTGATAGTTCTGGGCAAAATTTGGACTTCTGTTTTTCCAGTTACAATATTTTCAGAGCAACATGCCCAATGCATCCTTTTTTAAACATTTGCTTTGGTAACTATTGATTTCTGATATACTGTACATATATCATCACTGGTGAATGCATTGAATCCAATGGATTGATGAAATATATTCATTCTACCTTCTTTGCTCACAAACCTATGATTGTTGTCTATTTTATTCTTCCAGTTTTTATATTTCTTTCCACGAAGGCCTTTAAAAGGGAGATACATTAGCATACATTGGATCAAATATTAATTTAGTATAACAGATGCAATAAAAATGAACCCTGATATACCATCATTATCTGGGTGGTGTTTCTAGTATGGCAAGGATCTTTAAAGCTAATGGATTATATTAACAGCTTCATTCCATGTAGTTCCAATGTTGTAAAGAAAATCAAAGCAAATACATAATCAGTTAGGCATTTAAATGCTAATGATTTCACTGATTGTCTGATATGAGACTTTTTTTAAAAAAAAAACTGATTTTTTAAAAGAACTGTGAAAGAGGCATTAACAAATACAGAGCAAAACTCATTTACAATTAAATTGTGGTTGGCACAAGATTTCTGTGAGTCTCTTGGTGGTTAACATTAAAACTAAAATTTGTAACAATGCAAATGTTAGAAAAATAAAAACATAACATTAAAACAACAATGCTGTATTTATCTTAAAAAATACCTTTAAAAGATTCAGTTTAACTATCAATGTGTGCGTTAGCCTGGCTTCAGAGAGAGATTTGTGTGTAGATTAATTTGTGTATAGATAAATTTGTGAACTGGCATTATGGCTTAATTTGTAGTTTGACCAGAGTTTTAATCAAAGGCGTCTTCCCCATGGTAAATGCTAATCATGTTTAGCATGGCTTTGAGCCTCCAATACAGTAGACATATAAGTGAAAAAAGGCACCAAAGTTTTAGATTTGTAAGTCATTGTTGGAAGAAATATCCATCTGGTTCAGTTCCAAGCTGGGAGAAAGGCACTGGAAAAATGGAGGCTGATTGGAAATATGGTTTATTGATGAACAGAACTACCAAACACATGGTTCGGGAGCAGCTGACCACATGGAGTTGAGAGGGGGTGGCTTTTATACCTTCTCTGAGCTTTGCACTTGAGCTTCCTGTTCCTGTGCAAGAACATGTATTCTATTGGCTGTTGTCAGACTCCCATGGGGCCATGTAGCTCTATAGGTTGTCTGAGTGAAGTTTGGTTGAAGTTTGGTTAAAGTTTGGACTCTCTGAGATGATGTAATGAAGAGGCTTGTATTCTGAAAGGGTGTTGGGCAATTCCTATTGTGGCTTAATGGCTTTTTCCTGTGTTGGATCTTGAGTGAGGGCTAATCTGCTTTTGTTCAGACTTTGCCGCAGGGAGTAATGGATTACCAAATCTGCATTTCTAAAAGCTGGCCTCAGCTTAGTATCTGCTTGGGGGCAGGGAGCTGGGGCTCTGAGTTTCTGTCTCCCTTGGGATTTTTATTTCTCTTTTAGGGGAAATATTTTATCCTGTCTTTTTAATATTTCCCAAAATATTTCATTCTTCTGGGGGGGGGAGCTTCCCACATCATCAATACCAGACTAAGTAAATTAATGTGGGTAATTTTCTGTTCTACCTTCCAGTCTTAGAACCAGCAGGAAGAAATAGTCACAAAGTAATGTTGCAAATGGTCACAAAATAAGGGTGCAACAGCATCCAGAAATGTTTCAAACTACTCCCAGAAGTGGCAATGCAAGATGAAATATGAATTACAATATGAGGAGCCTCATGTGTGCAAGCTCCAAGTTTTGTTAGAAACCACAGCTAGGATTTTCTTTTTTAATCAGCTGTAACCTAACCTAGTCCAGGCTGGCCAGTCAGCCAGCAAAAGAAGCTAAGAAGCTAGATGGATGGAAAAGGACAACAAATTACTGCCAGGATTAGTTTCTCTGATCCTTTGTGATTCAGCTTGTGGTGCAGGTCACTAAGCACGAATAGGTATCTTCCTCGTTGTGAATGGTAATCATGTTTTAACATGGCTTGTGAACCTACAATAGATATATAAGTAGCAAAATGCATCGCTCTAGATTTCTTATGTTATTTCCAGAACATATAAAGTAGCCACATATTTGCTACACTTTCATGCCATTACACATGCATATAAATAAAGCAGTCTTCAGTGAAAATGACATTTGAGAAAGCTGCGCAATTCATGCAGAAATTACAGTGAATTAAAAGCAACCAAAAGGGAAGAATACAACATTTGTTTATGGTCGTTCCAAAGAGCTTAGGCATGCTTCAAATTAACAACACTGCTGTATACTGACCCTTTTTTTTCTAAGCAAGCAGAAAATTGGAGTCAGGAAAATGTATTTTTTGCTGAAACTCATGGATAACTTTGTACTGCTATTGATCTGCTGCAGCAGTATCAGCTGCTTAAAAACAAATATGTCTAGTTTCTTTGTTCTTTTTTCTCTATTGGAAAGCATTGAGTGGTCCTTTCCTTCATTCTCGGCCTTGCACTTTTATGTTTCCTGGTTGTCTCTGGCCATTAGGCAAAATGTCAATAAAATTGGTTGGTTAACTCCTGGAGCTCCTTCAGTTGTTTGAAGACATAACCAACCTTCTAATCAATTGTAGAAAGGCCCTTTGTAGCTTACTAGCAATATTCCACCCATCTCTGGATGTCTGGCAGGATTGCAGTTAGCATAAGGCTCTTGGGCAGGTTGACTTTCTACCCACAGGGCAACTTCCTTTGTATTCATTTCTTCACCTTGATCACTGAGTAAAATACTCTGCCATGTAATCCTGTCAATTTATAACATCATTCATTCTTAGGATATAAGCCTTGTTGCTTTCATCTAGTCACAGCAATGCTTTGTTGAATAGAAAGTATAATATGTGGTGCATTAATATATTTCTGAAGCCAATAGAAGTGTGTGTGTGTGTGTGTGTGTGTGTGTGTGTGTTTTTTTCCTAGGATTGTTTTTTTCCAAGGATTAAACTCTGGAGTTTTTGGTGCTCCCTGAGCTTGATGGTTGTTTGTTTGCAGATGTTCATTACCTGACTAGTAACATATCAGTTAGGGCGCCCTGATGATGTTACTTTGTTGTGTAATGAAACAACCAAGCTCAGAGAGAACCAAGGACTCCATATTTCTGAAGCTTTGTAGCAAATGAAATATGTCTTCTATAAACTGGGCTTTTGTAGTTACTATAAAATACCCCAATTATTATAGCAATAGCACTTAGACTTATATACCGCTTTACAGTGCTTTACAGCCCTCTCTAAGCGGTTCACAGAGTCAGCATATTGCCCCCAACAATCTGGGTCCTCATTTTACCCACCTCGGAAGGATGGAAGGCTGAGTCAACCTTGAGCCGGTGAGATTTGAACCGCCGAACTGCAGCTAGCAGTCAGCTGAAGTAGCCTGCAGTACTGCACTCTAACCACTGCACCACCTCGGCTCTTAATAATTAATAATTAATAATTACAATTAATTATTGTAATTAATGCCTTCTCAGAGGCCTTAAAATATTCATCATTCATGTTACAGATTGTCTCCAATATTTTTTGCACAACCTGGCATTTAATGTGCAGGGTATATCATAATTCCCTGCTAATCTTTCCAAATTAGACCTTTGAAGTATCATTATATAATATATTATTGCTGTTGTATCAAATCTGAAATCGTCTGTAGATCAGCAATTAGAAAAAAGCAAAATCCTTAGATGCTCTTGGTTTTTAAAGTAATTGCAAACAAGCATTAAGTATTCAAAATACTCAGCTGTGATGGTGTTTAGTAAAATGGACAACAATGAAAACTTTCAGTTGTTGTGGATTTTGAAACTATATTTCAAAAGCAAAACAATCTTTCATTTTCCCTATTTGGGAATTTAGTCACATAGGAAACATCTGTATAAGATAATATGACAAAATGTACTCTGAGAATCTACTGTACAGACATAACTTTCTGTTATAGGACTTTTCCTCTAAATAACTCAGCAGTTCTGGGCATGAGTGATATAACTTATGAATTCCTATTATCTTCCTTTCTGCACTTCACCCTTTCTCTCCTCATTTGTTTTATATAGATTTCCAGTAGTGAGAATCAGAGAGAGATCAAAACCAAGATAACACAAAAATATGGTAGATGTATGGTTAACTTCTCTATGTTTGCTTGCTTGCTTCAGGATAATATCTCTGCCTCTAATGTGGGAATGGGGTGTATATAAGAATTTGACTGGAAGGATCATGGGCAATGCACAAGCCAAAGCCATATTCTGCCCTTCTAACATATGGAGCTGGTTAATGCAAACATTGTGACTTATACTGTATTCAACATAAGAATCTAACTAAAAAAGGCCAAGATTTGCAAAGTGATACTCAAATTTAATCAGATTTTTCACTGTTCCAGTTTATATTAGACATATATGATTCTGCAAGTTTTTCAATGCATGCTACCAGATAATATCAGGTACACAGTTATACTAATCTGTAATGTGCTTAATTGATATTATTTTTCAATCTATGTTGCAATTTTGTCCAGTAATATGTATTGAAATTTGAATTTCACTTTTCTACAATCAGCATAGGTAATCTTTTTTTTTCTATTTATCCATCACTTATGTTGCTTTGACATCAGAGGTTGATCAGAATTGTTAGTGCAAATGTAAAGATCAGACTTTGATTATCTGATGTTGAATCATTTAATGGAGACAATATGTCTCTGAATATCAATTTCCTGATTATCTATTCTGCAAAACATGGGGAGAAGATGGTGTTATGCGTATCTTGTAGAAATTAATGTCACATGCATTATGATGTCATCATAATTAATGTCAGTTGTATGATCTTGTGATGAAACACTTGCCCCTTACTTGCTCCAAATGTACCCATGAGTATTATTAAAAGACATGTGTGATTCCTTTAAACAATGTTGGCCTGAGAAAGTTATGATCTATATGTGTTTTCCGGTTGTTAAAATTTTAGGATGGATTCAAAGAACGATAAACAGCCTGAATGCTCCATACTACCATTTTGTAAATACTAATATAACACTGGGGATGCAATATTAGGTAAGCTGTATAGTAATTATCTTCCTTCTACAGGAAGAAAACATTTTACTATCTGATGAATTATTTCGAAAAGCAGTCTGTCCCACTATCAATCAATCAATGTTTAGCCTAAATATGCTATCTTGAAATTTTTATCATTTAGTTGACATCATTCTATCTAGAGCAATCAAGAATAAGTTAGTTCCATTTTTTCTACACAATTTCACTTCATATATTTACCAGTACTTTTGAAATTTTAGACTCTGACAAGCAAATTTGCTGAATTATTTCTGATGGAGAAGTTATAATTAATCAAAACTGTTTTGTTCAATGAGATTATACTTGTTGAGATGCAAACATTATGGTTTGTATTTTATTTGGGGTCACAATCCTTTATATAAGCCAAGTTATTTCAGAATAAGAGTTAAGATATTCTTACCCGTGTTTCCCCAAAAATAAGACACTGTCTTATATTTTTTTGAACCCTGAAATAAGCCTTTGGCCTTATTGCCATGCACTCAAAAGCCTGATTGGGCTTATTCAGGGGATGTCTTATTTTGGGGAAAACAGGGTACACAATTAACAATTAACTGAGATCTGGCTGTAGTTCAAGAATATGAATAATCATACTCAGTTAAAATATTACTTTGGCCATAAATTCACTAGTGGCATTGGACAAACTTATTATATGAGATTTAATCTGTCTAAAATGTGCTAAAAACCTGACCTATATAATTAAACTTGGTAAGGCTTATAAAAAGAATTATATGTACTGTAGTTATTTTTTTTCTTTATCTTGAAATTCTTTTGTTTAATAATAAATGATCCACCTTGCAATGTATGTTAGGAATACAAACTTTTCACCTGAAGGCTATGCATTAGCTGAGACAACAAATCATACCATATCATTTTTTTAAATCAATTTCATAATGTAGGAATTTAAATATTGAAAACAATTCACACAGCCCATTTCTTCAAAGGTAAAGAGGAGAAAATCACTCTTCTGAGCAATTGATGACTAATTGGAAAAAAGAAGGGGAAGTGTGAACAGCCAACAAATTTGGTATTGTATTATGTTGTGTTGTGTCTTGTTGTTTTGCCAAGATGCCTAGTTTTGCGATTCTGATTTTTCTGTAATGTAAAGCAGGAATGGGGCTGCTAAAGATTTTGAAGAGAGTTTTGATTAATTTTTGATGATTTCTTTAAGTTTGTGCATTTTTAAATAGTGGAATGTGTTCCATATTGAGTCCAGTTAGTTTTTGAAGTCATTAAGAATGCATTTGGAAATAGCAGTGATCCATGCTTCAGGCAATTAGTCCTCCAAAAATCACATTCAAATCATAAAGCTTTTTGAGAGCAGATAATAATTAAAGTGCTGATCTTAGCAATTAAAATGCTCTCTAAAACTTGCATCTTTGTTATTAATGTGATGAAAAACTCAAGCAAGCCTGAAAGGAATTGTCTTTCACTGTCATCTAGCAATTGATATTTCTATTTCTCTTGATATTTTTTCCAACCTTCTCCTAATCTTACCTTTCCTACCTCACTGTGGTCTGTAATTGTCCCACACACTAGGGCATAAAACGTAGTCTGGTTTTATTAACTGCTACTATATATTTCAGGGACCCCAAATGAGAACTCCTGGCACCATTTGTTTAGAGACCCCAGTGCTGCCAGCTAAAACCAGATAATAGTGCATGTTCAATGCATTGTGGAACATATTCTAGTGCAGGGGTGTCAAACTCACATCATCATGGCAGCGTCACGTGACGTATCGGGACTTTTTTCCCTTTTGCTAAATCAGGCATGGGCGTGGCTAGCATGTGACGCATCTGGCCCATGGGCCGGGAGTTTGACAGCCCTGTTCTAGTGCAAGCAATATATTAAAAATAATTTTCCTCCAGAAATTGTTCTCATCAATGGAATACATTGCTGCTTTATTCCATCGGCTGTCCTAGATGTACTGTCCATGCATTCACATGCAAGAACAGATATCTGGAGACAGTTTTTGAAAAGATATAACTGACTAATTTTATCCCACTATTGTATTTTCTGAAGTACCTCTTCTAAATGCTTTAAAATAATTTTAAACACTAAATAATGAGGTGTGGAAAAGTGATCAGTGTCTACCACACTGAACCAACAGAAAAATAATACATATGGCAAAACTTCGACAAAAGAAAAAAAAATACACCAAGATGTTTCAAACAATCCTCACAGCAGTACCAACGTGCCTTGGATAGCTTTTTGAATTACAGTGGCTTTTCTTATGCACAAAGGATAAGGAAAACTTTCCTTTCTCCCCTTATAAATGTTTCTGAAAAGGCAGCAGGCTCAATATACTGGGCTTCCAAATTTGATCCTGATTGATTGACTAAGTCTACTCAAATATTGAGTGCCTGTCATGAACAAAGCTGTCATTAGGAGATTCACAGTCAAAGGAATTAATTGCCCCATTCCCCACATGCCTATAGTTATGTTAACTAAATAACAATTGGGTTTAGTTCTTAGTGGATAACACTAGTTGTCTTTTTAACTTCACCTAGCTGCAATCGGGAATTACAATACCAAAAAAATCTGTGTCTGATTCCACCACCACCACCGCCTAAACTCCCTGACATCAACTGAAGGAAAATGTGTTTTGGAACAAATATAATTATTACTTTCACATTTTAGAACATGATTCCAGTGTCTGTGTAAAATGTTCTTATATAATAACTTCCTAGAGTAATGAGAGGAACTTACCCCTGGGTGTCAGCTACTGGCAATAAGTGGTAGAAATAGACAGATATATAGATAAACATACTTCATTCATTCATTCATTCATTCATTCATTCATTCATTCATTCATTCATTCATTCAGTTTTTATAGTTCAACTCAACCAAGTGATCTGGGAGGTTTACAATCCTAAAATTATTATAAAAATTAAAAACATTAAAACAATAAATAAATAAGTTCAAGCAGCAACTGTGATGATTAACCAGCTAATAGTAAAGCCAAGTAATGGGATCCTTAACACACTTCAAGCCTGGGGCCATTAAAAACTATGAAGGGAGAATATTCCATAAGGCAGAAGCTACAGCAAAAAAAGCCCATCGTCTAGTTCCTGCCAGTCAACACTCTTTGGCTGATGGGATCTGCAACGTGTCCAGTCTATTGGATCAAGTTGGATGGGTAGAAACTCTTGGAAAAAGATGGCTTCTCAAGTGACCCAGTCCCAAGCCATATCATGCTTTAAAAGTGACAACCAACAACCTGAAACACACCAGCATCCAGTGCACCACTACAAAGTAGTGGTGTTACATGTGCCATGTACTACCTTTAATAGCTGTACCTTGGTCTTGAATGAAGATACAACTTTCAAGACAACAATACAACTTTTTTCCTCTTTAGAACTGCCACTTTTATAAACAATGGAGGCTGAAGCTAATTGATTATCTCATACAATAAATTCCTTATTCTTTTTCTGTTCTATCTGATACTGCTCACTTCTGTAAATGACTAATTAATACTATCTCTATTCCCATAAGTATATATAAAAAAATATGCTTAGGGTGTCTTTACCAACTTCTTTATATGTGGGCATTAATTGGAAAAATTGAAATTATAATAAATGTCCACATTTTAATGTAAATGATTAGAAAAAATGTAGTAGAAAATATAAATAGGTCAACTGATCTAATAATCAGTGAAATGGACAATGTAATATGTCCAATGGACATATTACATTGTCCAAATGGACAATGTAATATGTCCAATGGAAATATATCCCAGTACTTTGCTCTATATTGTCCAACACTAGGATGTCAGCCAACATTTTGCTATGAAAGAGTCTGCCAATCCCGTCTGAAACTTGGAGAGGGCTGGTTGAAAGTCACTGCCCAACTTTGTAGAACTCCATCTACTCTTTGCCCACCCCTTCAATATTACATGTCCGTCTCTTATTAATATATTGAAAGCAAGTTGTTTATTATTGTTCTCATAAAATATTGTTTCAGTCACTGATTGGCTCCTAGTCTTCTGAATAATGTATGCAATTTTTTATAATGATATATTTGTTTATTGTTATTCAGTATCCTGAATCTTTTTGGCCTGGGTGAATCATGGAAAATCAGGGAAATACATTTCATTCAGAAGAATTCATAGGATTCATAGGATCTGGTTGATGATGTCCATGATGATTATCATCATCCATGGGTCTCTGTTGTCCAAGGGCTTATTTGATAACCTTTAAGTATCTCCATCTGAGAGTTAGCAGTTCTGTATAAGATAATATCATAACCATTATTATTACTTATCAATGATTCCTGCAATCATGGAGTTATTTGAAAATTGTGCTCACAGTAATGTGGGGAGAAGGTCACATAAATTTTGGGTGTTGAACAAAATTCATTTGGAAACACACACAAGGCAAATAATGACTCCTCCTACTACTACTTCTCCTCTTCCTCTTCCTCTTCCTCTTCCTTCTCCTTCTCCTTCTCCTCCTCCTTCTTCGCCTTTCTTCTTCCAGAAAATCATTGAGTCCATGTACTTCAAAAAATTTGCATGCAATTTAACTCACATTTTAATGATTATTGTTGTATTTATTTGTAGGGCTTATAGGCTGCCAATAAACCATGAACATCAGACAATTTGCAAGATCCATAGTTAAGATTAAAAACTGGTGAGTATATAATTTTCAACCACAAATTGTTTCTTTCATGGTACAGAACATAGGAAGTTCACCTTTGTGTCCTACTTTCTCTCCTTTCTGCTGCTATTATGTAATAAAAGGGTTAAAATGAATAATCAGTCATGCTAATTACACACAGTATTGTTTTCAGTGGCTCTGGAAATTTCAGTACTTTTTGATATAGTGATATAATGTGAATTGTTGCCCGGTGTTCATGTTTTTGTGTTTCTGTGGTTTTGCCTGCCTTGTCCTTTTTTTGCCAATTAACTGTTGCTATGTTTGTGATGTTTCATAATGAATATCAAGATATACTCTTGCTAGTCAAATCCTGTGGCATGCTCTGATTGGGTTATAGGCACTGCCTGGGTGCTGGGTACAGACCAAACTGGAAAGTAAAAGGTAAAGGTAAAGGCAAAGGTAAAGGTTCCCCTTGCACATATGTGCTAGTCGTTCCCAACTCTAGGGGGCAGTGGTCATCTCCGTTTCAAAGCCGAAGAGCCAGCGCTGTCCGAAGAAATCTCCGTAGTCATGTGGGCCAGCATGACTAAATGCCAAAGGGGCACGGAACACTGTTACCTTCCCACCAAAGGTGGTCCCTATTTTTCTACTTGCATTTTTGCATGCTTTCGAACAGCTAGGTTGGCAGAAGCTGGGACAAGTAACGGGAGTTCACTCCATTATGTGGTGCTAGGGATTCGAACCGCCGAACTGCCGACCTTTCTGATCAACAAGCTCAGCGTCTTAGACACTGAGCCACCACATCCCTATAAGCTGGAAAGTACCTAAGTTATTTTGAACAAAAGAGCAACAATACTGTATATAGTAATAGACATACCTGTAATTCAAATAAACTTGAAAATTAAACTTTATTATATGCAAAGACTAGTATAGAACAATACAATATAAAATATTTTTTTTAAAAAAATACTCGATCAAGAGGAGGAAATCTATAAAATCAATCAGATTTCAGTACTGATAACCAAAATGATATTATAAAATATATTATGAGCAATCAGTCCTTGCATAAATATAAAATGGAAAAAATAAGGTAAAACTAGAATTATTATAAAATTACTATTATATTAGACAACCCATAAAAAGGGTAAAATATCAATTCATTAAAAAGTGAATCTAAAAACCCTGACCAAAAAAAATAGCGTCCATATTATTCAAGTAAAGTGCTGTGAAGCTAAGTGTAATGCCTATCTTTTCTTTCTTTCTTTCTTTCTTTCTTTTTTTTTTTTGGCAACTCAGGCTTAGCACAATTTGCTTACTAATAACTATTTAGTGAACAATCAGTAAACTAAACTTTTATAAACTTATGAAAATTACAAGTAATTCATAGGACACAGTTCTCTTTGCCTGACTTTGATAACTGGATCATGGTCAAAATAATTTCAGTCCTATCACCAGAAAAAAAGTAGAAGGTAGAAATACCTTGCACGCACTTTCCTGAAATGAAGATCACAGACCACTAGTAAATTCAGTTTTCTTCACTTGCTAACTCTTTCCCAAACCCCATTATTTTAAATATTATTTTAAATAACTTTGAACTTTGAAATGGTTATTTATTTGAGTGAAATTGTGAAAATAGCCTTGAAGTATGAACAAGAATTTTATCTTTAGATTTACAGACAGATACGTGGTCTTAGCCTGCTTTGGAACAATGTTTGTTTGAATCACTTATACATTTTTTTCCTCCTTTCCTTTCTTTGTTCACATTACAGGATGATTAGGAAAAAAAATCTTTAGTCCACTGCTTCTCATCGGATGGTGACGGCCCCGATTGATTTTATAATGGGCTTTCTGCAAACCAAAATAAATGGAGTAGTTAATTGGAAGAGGAATTCTTCTTTCGGTGCACAGTAAATGTTTTAAGAACTTTCAGTCCTGATTTGTATCTGAGAGAATAAAAGCACAGAAGAGAATGCTATCTAGTTTGAGGAAAGCGATTTCAGTTCATTAAGAAGCACTCTGGTATTTTGGTCTGCAATTTCAATGTATGAGTGACAGTTCTGCCATAAAACACACATACATAGAGCAGCACTTCCATTAATGCCTCACAATTTATTTTCATGAAACTTAATTGACCGTTTTAGAAAAGGAAAAGCCTGTTTTGATAACAACATAATGAAAGCGTGTAATTGACAGAAATACACAGGCTTTGGCAAGCGGAATCAACTTTTGGGCTAAAGACCTTACAAGATGATAGGAAAGTTTCCAACGGTTGTGACAAAGGTTGCCAAACTTTTTTTTTTTTTAGTTAGCAAGACAAGTAAAAGAGGGAGATAGATGCAAATTAGAGACTTTTCGAGTTTGAACACACTGAGATAAAGAAGAATTGCAACATTTCAAAACTGTTTTCCAATTATTCCAAATTGCTCATGATATATTGTGGAAAATGATATTATTTGAAAGCTTCCTAGGATAATATTATACTGTCAGCATAAGGTTATTGGATGCCCACATAGTCAGTGGACTTTATTAATATTTACAGGAGAGGATATCTATCAAATAAGGTCTGCAAGTGAATGTGGACAGATTGAATGCAGCTAAAAAAAAACCCAGTTTCCTAGAAACTAAATTTGAGCAAGCAGCACACTAATAGATGTTCTTGTTAGAAAAAATTAGCTAGACTTTAACCCACATGGAAAAACCTGAAACAGTTAAGACAAAAATTTTCTTAAAAAGGTACGAACAAGAAAAGAAATATGAAGAGCAATATCTAAAACTGTCACTAAAGTCTAGGTGACTGGAGGGTTCTTTGTACTCAGAGACATTGTAGAAAATATAATATAATATTGTTGGAGCTGGCTATCAACTGTGCAGAGCATGAAAGCAATATTCCTTATTACACATTCATTAAATATACTTATTTAAAGTAGTACATTCAATTCTCTTTATTGTTGTCTAGCCTAATGGGCATGGCACTATACAGTAGTCCTTCACAATCTTTTTTAAACACAGAATATATTTCCCTTTGACCAATTTATTTGAAAAGATGTAGTCATTTTTCTTTTTCAAGCAAACCCAAGTACATTTATACAAGCTTAACATATTGCACACTTGAGGCCATTATCACATCTGCTTATTCTTTTTAACCCACAATCATCTATCGTGAAACTGTTTCTTAACCAGCTGAGCTTACATGAGGGAACAGGGAATGAGAATGAGGCTATGGCAAAAACAGCACATCCATTTGTCTTCTCTGTGAGCTTACACACATAATGCCCAGCTATCTCTGGAACAATTGAGAAGTGAAAAACAGGAACATGATAAGATAATTGCTCCCTGCTGAGCTACCCATGGAGAGAAAGAGTTCATGAACCAGGCACAGTAAGTTGATATTTCATGGACCTATCTATCATGACTCTATATCTTTCTAGATCAATCACTGCTCGCTCAGAGGTCACAAATGTATAGGTTGAAATTTGGATGTCAATAAGCATCATTTCACAATTGCTTGCATTTTCCATTTAAAAGCCCACTCATTCACTTGGAAAGATTGTGCACTTCTCCATCACTTTTACATCTTACTATCTAAACAGATAGGATCATCTGCAAAACAGACAAACAAAACACCAATCCAAACATGAGTCACTTGTGCACATCTCTCCTTATAAAAATGTATTCCCACTTTCTTTCTTTTTCTTTAACCAAGTTCCACTTCCTAAGAGCACTTTTCTTTTATCCATGGTTGCTACATTTGCATGAAACTTTTGATGAGTTATATGGTGCCTTGCATTTTAGTATTTAGTGGAATTTTAAACTGATTTTCATTGAATACAAAATCTTTGTGGAGGTCAGGGCGTTAAGGATGAAAGTCTATTTTCCAAGGCTGGAACAGTACTAAAAGATATTTATCCTCATTTCTTTTTGTTAGGTATAACAGTTACAAACTGCACTATGTTTTTCCTAATAACTTCTTTATCTATAAATGTAGTGTCTGTTGTATATATTTGCACTTGAGTAAAAATGCATTCATTTTAAATAAATTAATCTAACTTCCTGTTAACTTCCAAATTAGAGAGAAAGATGCAGAGAGAGCCAGTTTGGTGCAGTAGTTAAAGCATCAGACAGAAACCCAAGACTCTTGGTTCTAGTCTTGCCTTAGGCACAAAGTCAGTTGGGCAACTTTTCATCCCTAGAAAGGAGGCAATGGCAAACTGCTTCTGAAAACTTCAGGGACTTGTAAATGCAGTCATCAGGAGTCAAGACTGACAAATATTAAAAAGATAGAATAAAACTAATTTAAGAATGAAAACAGAAGCAGCTAGAAAAGTGGGAGTATATACAAATGGGTATAAACACACACACACACACATAAATATATATTGATCTCAAAAATAAACACAAAAATCCATAGTTGGTATTCTGCCCAGAATAATACTACAAATGAGAAAAGTCTAATAGGAAAAAAAACTTAATAAGTTATGGCCAAAATTATATTTCCTGTGAAATATAATCAACCAGAATTGGAAACATTTTGATTTTTCAATTTACAATTAAAATCTAGCAGCAGAGTAGGATTGAATTAATTTATTATATTGCATCACATATACACCTTCATGATATAAATAATGAACTGAGATCAGAACTAATTATATTAAAATGATGAATTTCCATGTTCTTAAAAAAAGGACTGGGTAATTGAATATTTCTATCAAAAATGGCACTATGAGTCCATGTGCTCATACTTCAGCTACACAGTCTAGATTAGAAAGATTACAATTGATAGTATAGTTAGAAATTATTTTCCTGGTTGATTCCTGGTAATTTGTTGAAAGGAATTTGAAAGGAATTCTATGCCACAAAGAATATCCACGAAATTCAACAAGTTCAGGTCCCAAATCACCTTGCTAGAATTGAAGATTTCAAGAAAATGTGTCCTCCTTAATAACAGTCACAAATAACATGGATTACCTTCCCTTGCTATTAAATGAAGCAGATATACATTCTGCTTTAAATTCTATTAATAATTTTAATTACTGAACATTTGATATTTTATGAAAGAATAACTGAACCTGGTTCTTTCACTTCTAAGTTATTTTCTGTATTTCAATTCTAAGTTGTATTGCTTCACCTCTTTTTCTTTCTTTTCTTTTTCTTTTCTTTCTTTCTTTCTTTTTTTTTGTGATAAAGATTGCAGTGTGTAGATTGGTAAAATCCCTGGATGAAAAGAATTGTGTTAACTTTTTGACTTGATGAGGAAAATTGCATTGCCTCTATGATGCAGAGCATCTTGCCAAGGATAAGGTAAATTGTATTGAAAAGTTCTGAAGTTTCATAGTACTATAGTTTCCAGCTGAAATTAATTTTATAAATTCTTCAGTCTTCTTATTCTTAGTAATAAAATATTTATCTTCATGCTTAAAAGGAAAACAGTCTAGAAATTATAAGAAGAGAAAAATCAGAAGAAGAGAAACAATCAAGGACCAAAACTTGTCTCCATCTTTTCCAAACGTCTGAAGTTAGTTTTAAATATGGATTTACCATTATACAGTACATATTAATTTCTTACATTAGAGAAAATGGCTCCACCCTAAGTGAGGGAAAATTCAATACTAAACCATTTTGTTTTATTTCCTAAGGATATGAATTGTCCTTGTTGAAAAGCATCAAAATAATCCTTAAGTATTTGAAATATCTAGAAAAAGCATTCATCATGCAATTGTTTTTACTGTATCATTTGCATAATTCTAGCATCTTTGATTTATGTAAAAAAAAAAAGAGAACATATTCTTTGCATGTAGAAAATATAGTGGTACAGAATGCAATTTCAAGTGTTTGGAATAAAATAGAATTTTAGGAAGTATATTCATTAAAAGTAGAAACTAAACATTAATAATCAAAACTATTCTATTATTTAAGTTCCTTTTTGTCTTGAGAGAGAGATAGAAAGATTATGTTATATTAAATAATAACAACCTCTTGTAATAGTTGCCTGCCAATATGTACTCTATCTAAGCTTAAATTTGTTTCATTGTTATCAGTTTTCATTTACATATCAGATTCATCAAAGGTAACATCTGAACACGCTACTGTATAAAATTTATATAAATCATCTTGAAATTGAAATACATATTTAAGAAAGATGAGCATGCTGTTTGCAAGCAATCTTTGAATACTCTTATTCTTCATAATAACATGTGCCAATATCTGTCTGATGATTGAATAAAAAAATGAAAGAAGGCATCCTTGTTTGCTGCCTCTATTTATTTGAAAAACATCTGTATCTAATTCATTGATGCTAATTACTGCTTGTGCCAGCAAGTAGAGCTGATTAATTATAGAAATGAATTTATGTCCAAATTCTAGTTCCAAGAACATTAAAAAAAACCCTTCTAAATTAGTAAATGCTTTGAAAGCATATGAAAAAGAACAAGATTTTGGCATGGTTATTAAAATGGGCCATGTATGTGTATATTTGATTAAACTTGATGTTGACGGAAAGTCTTCATTTGGTTTACAATATTAGAATTTCAATTTGCTTCCAAGAGTCAAGCATGACTGCACCTATGGGAGACACATAGATTAAAAACAATTAACACCTGGAGACTTAATGTGTGTGGAGATTCTCAGACATCCAGGTCATAGTTGTCTCAAAGATACTTTTTTCAAAATGCAACTGGACTGTTTTTTCTCTGACAAAGTAGAAAATTGCTAATAACCAGATAACTACAAAGAAATGTGATCTTTCAAACCCCTCCCCTACTGTCAGAACTAATCCTTCCTTCGCTCCCACCATCCTCCCAGAACGTATGAAGCTTCTCGGTTGAGAAGCGAAATGTTTTCTTCTTTTTCCTCAGGGAAAAATAGTCCAGTTGCCTTTTGAAAAAAGCACCTTTGAGACACCTGGAGGCTTATTCACTTTTATTCTCTGTAACCCAATAGAATGTAGAAAATAAATCATATAAAGGGACTCAGCACTCTATGTATTTCTCAGCAGGGTAAGTCTCCAAAAACAGAACAGAACCAAATTTAATATGGCAGGAGAAACTAGCAAAAGAAAAACTCAATTTAAAAAATGGGTGGAATTATTTTATTAACTTTATTGCTTTTTGAACCCCCGATAGCTGAAGCAATCTGGGAAGTTTATAGTGAATTGGTCCTACTGGGGGCTGGAGAGAAAGAGAGACCAGGGAAAAGCACCTCCTGCATTTCTTAGAAAGAGGCAGTTGGGCAGCAACATTGTTCACTTAACTGCCCCATAATTTGAAACTGCTCTATTCTAAGCCTTCCTCCTTGTTCTGTGCTTCCCAGTACATACATACAAACAAAAATAAATGAGGAGAGCACACATACACAAAAACATCACTTATGTACCTAATGTGATAAGACTCTCAGACAATAAATATGCACATAATCTAATTTGTCCTGAAGGTAAAAATCAGGGGTGAAATTCAAAATTTTTCCCTGCCGGTTCTGTGGCCGTGGCTTGGGGGGCATGGCAGGGGAAGGATACTGCAAAATCTCCATTCCCACCCCACTCCAGGGGAAGGATACTGCAAAATCCCCATTCCCACCCCACTCCTGGGAGAAGGATATTGCAAAATCTCCATTCCCACCCCACTCTGGGGCCAGTCAGAGGTGGTATTTACCGGTTCTCCGAGCTACTCAAAATTTCCGCTACCGGTTCTCCAGAACCTGTTAGAACCTGATGAATTTCACCCCTGGTAAAAATCCACATGCACACCTACATGTAATATCCTACATATGAACTACCTGGAAGAGTTGCAGTAGTTCTACTCCATAGAAGAGAACCATAATGCACATGTTGAGCAGGACTCACAAACCATGTTTGGATGGGGAATGAAAAAGCTTGAAGAAGAGTGGTAGTAAGAGGCTAAGCTTAATTCTACTAAGATACAGGTAGTCCTTGACTTGCAACAGTTCATTTTAGTGACTGTTCAAAGTTACAACGGCACTGAAAAAAAGTGACTTATGACCATTTTTCACACTTTTGACCATTGCAGCATCCCCATGATCATGTGATCAAAATTCAGACACTTGGCAACTGACTCATATTTATGAGGGTTGCAGTGTCTCAAGGTCATGTGGTCATCTTTTGCAACTTTCTGATAAGCAAAGTCAATAGGGAAACCAGATTCACTTAACAGAGTATGTTAGTAACTTAACAACTGCAGTGATTCACTTAACAATTCTGACAAGAAAGGTCAGGAAATGGCAAAACTCACTTAATAACTGTCTCACTTAGCAACAGAAATTTTGGACTCTATTGTGGCTCTAAGTTGAGGATTATCTACATGCCAATCCCGAGTAGACATATAGTCAAAGTTTCTAGGAACTAAGTTTACATATAATTCAATGAAATAGAATAATATTTCATAAATCAGAAAGCATAAATCAGAAAGCTTTGTATCATGGCTATGAAACAGATTTCAAATGTACTAATTTCACAATTTACAAAAAGTTTGGGCTAGCACAGTTCATAAAACCATGGCTTTTTGGTTTCCATTGTTTATAGAATAACCCACATTTGACTGGATATACTACTAAGTTGCACACTGTGATTTATATACTTCTGTGGTGATTCACACAGTTTGTTACATTCCCCACCAAAAAAACCCTTCAATATGAAATCCTACCCGGATTATCAATCAGATTTGTATGCAACTCTTCTCTGAATTTTTATGAAGGTACAATCATGGAACTAACAAGTTTGTGTTGGATGGTACATTGTCCATTCCTTGACTTGACTGATCCCAAGCCTTATATGAAAAAGTAGATAGGGAAGTCATGCATACTGGAATTTCAATTGTGTGAGTACATGTTAATTGATAAAGGTCATCAATTGGCAGTTTAAATGTCACATTGCTTATGTGTATGCAAGCATCATGATGAGGACATATGAGCATTTCACGCAGGCCTTAGAAAATGCTTACCACAAATTGTCCCCTAAAAATCATTGGAGAATATTATGTCTTTCAGATCAGTTTATATACCTGGAACAATAAGAAAAATTGCACAAATAGGGAATGAAATAGGGTGATTAATCTTTTTTTTAGTCTTTTGTTTATATTAGTCTAACCACAGATGGAGAAATGCATTTGGTTCCAGAATACATCAAAGACAGTATTTCAATAAAGGAAAATTATTTATTTTAAGTATATGTTTTCCTGCTTCTATCACTGGAGAGGAATTTAACCAAAGAATCAAGTATATATTTTGGTGGATCTGAAGTAGTTGAATGTTTTCCTTAAAAATTTGGAATGAAGGAGAATTATTCAAACTATGATGGGTGACATTCACAGTTCATTTGTTCTGGAGCCATTTGGAGTTTTTAATATTTTAAAACATATTTTAATAATAATAAAAAAGCAAATAAATAAAATAATAAATTGTTAGTATATAAAATATTTATATTTATTTAATATTTATATTAAAATATTTTTAAAAGCAAATAAAAAACAAAGATAGTAACAATAGTAATAGGCACATGGGTGCAATCTCAAAACATCTGGAGCAACTTTTAAACACCATCGGCACTGACAATAAGTCAAGTGCACAATAAGTCAACTGCAAAAGGCAGTTTGCTTAGAACAGCTTATATCCTATGATAATACCTTGTCATGACAATACCATCAAACAACATTTACTATCCCAGGTCCTTGAGAAGGATGAGATAGGTGGATAAAAATGTCAAATCCAGTCTAAACATCTGGCTGAATGTGCACCAACCATAACAAGACTAAAATACATGGAGAATTTTCAAATGTTTATGTTCAAAAATCTATGGGTAGAATTAGAAATATTAACAGTAACAGACTTGTAGAAGTTTAGGTAAATGAGGAGGTGCCTTTTAAAAGCAACCAAGGCTAGCTACTCTTCTGTACTTTCATCAAATTAGATTAATTAGGGGAATTTTCTCTTCTCTACATTTTGAATTGCAATATAAAAAAGAACATTGATTCTGAATTTTAAAACCCCATTGTATATCCAGTCTTGAATAGATTCAAAATATTTTTCTTTTCCAAGGAACCCATTATCTACTATAACTTTATCGTCCTTTTTCCCTAATCTGATAGAGGTAGCAAAAAAGAAAACAAAATTACCCTCATGAACATTATGTCTCCCCCCCCAATTTTCTGTACTTTAAAAAGCACATTGTATCTGTTAATTGCTTCTGCAACATTCTCTATACTTTCTATGCCATTTTCCTGAAATCCCCATTGAATAATGCTTATAATTTCATAAAATGTGCATGAGATAGGAGAGAGAGAAGATCACAGATATAATACAGATAGTCTTCACTTAACAACAATAATTGGCCTGGAATTAATAACAGCTGTTCCAATTCCAATTCTAGTTGCCTGCATTAAGCAAATCCCATGCTCTTCTTAAGTGCAACATCATGTGCACATCATCATTTGCCACCTCCTGTCAACTTCCCCACTGAGTTTGCTTGTGAGAACCCAGCAGTAAAGGACATAAATGTGGATCATGTTACCGCGCAATGTTGTAATTGTGAGTTGGTAACCAAATACCAAGATTGCGATCACATGACCATGGTGATGCTGTAATGGCTACAACTATGAGGACTGGTCTTAAGGACCACTCATTCAGCTAATCTTCAAACAAACCCTGAATTAGTTGTTAAGTGAGAGGACTACCTGAAGGTATCCATCCTAATTAAGTTGCTATTCTCAGATGGTTTATATCAACGAATGAACTTGGAACAATTTTCTCCAAAGGTCTGTTGTATATTTTATTAGATAGGTGAGCTATCACAGTTTATATACAGTATACAGTATAATTAAAGCACAAAGACATTGAAAATTATTTAAATTATACATAAAGTGTATTTGAATGAGGAATAATATAAACTATGCTTATCCTCAGACTATTGATTTCTGAAATTTCCTGATCTGAATATTTTTTGTTGGACATGGCATGTTTTTTCTGTTTCCCAATTATTAATATTTTATTTCAATAGCAAGATATATCAACAGAACCTGAAAATTAATATGTATTTTAAATAGATTGTATTCCAGAGAAGAGATGTACAGTATATATAGAACAGTTTATATCTCACCCATTACGGTTTTTCACATTCTCTATCTTTAGTCTTTATTGTCACATCTTCATGTAATCTTTTTAAAGAAAATATGAAATATATATTTATAATTTATATTTTGTGATATGCATTTTATGTACAAAATTTCATTTTCTTAATATGCATAATATATTGTTTTGCATATGTTTTTTTATCCTGAGGAGTCACATTGTAACATCTACAGGATGTGAAATCTAAAAAGAACTGTATTCCAACGATTTGGGAAATGTAAATTAAACCAATCCACTTAAAAATATGGACCACATTGAATTTGCTAACCTCTCTGTTCAAAATGGAAACAAATAATCTTAATGCAAGTAAGTGTTCTAATATATATGGGATAATTTTTTTTCCAATCCTTATGCAAAAGTGGCCACAACACTAGCACTTGAAATCTAAGTGTAACTGTGGACTGAAAAAGCATCATAATTCATCAGGGTATATATCTTTGGGGACTCATTATAATCAAGAATGCCTCTATTTACACATGACATAATTATTACCAATTTAAAAGTCTTGCTATAATTGGTAACTGAAGATTAAACAACTACCAACTATTTTATACAGCAGCAGGTGTCAAAGTAGACCTCAACAGTGTTGCAACCAAATTGCTGGCAATTAGAACAGATGTTTTAGAAGCTGTCAACCAATTTTTTTTTCTGCCTGACAAAATGATGCCAGAAGTGCTCAGTTTTATCTTACCTGAAGTTCAAGTTCACTAGTGAGTTCTGCAACCACCCACTTGCGGTAATAGTCATAGATTTCCTAATTCCATGAATCCATTCCCACATTGCTCCTTTTCTCTCTCCTCTCTCTCAATCAAGCCAACTTGTTAAGTCATATAATCCTCTAACTGGTGCATCTGCTGTGAAGTCTAAAACAATGTTTCTCAATCCTGGCAACTTTAAGATGGGTGGACTTCAATTCTCAGAATTCTTCAGCATGCTGGATGGGAGAAACACTGGTCTAACACGACAGCATGGCGTAGGAAACCATTTGAATATGGGGGCACCGGGAATAGATTAACCAGGCATATATGAGATTTCTTTGACTTTATCGATGTAAATAGAGTACTGTATATGAATTATACATATGCATGCATGTATGTATGCATGTATGCATGAGCAGTGCTATGGCCTAGAGGAGAAAGCACTCTCAACTCAGAAGGTTGAGAGTTCAATCCTAAACAGTGACTGATGTTTCTCTATTAGGGTGTAGACAAAATATATGCTGCGAACTCCACATAGGCATCAGGAAGGGCATCCGGCCAGTAAATGTTCAGCTACATTCAGCTGCCCAACTCATCCCAGTAAAAAGGGATTACAGGGTCATTAAAAAAATGCATGGTGTGCATGTGTATATCATGCTACTTAGTGGTACATCCAGCCAAATGTGGCTTATAATTGGTTTTTGATAGTTTCAAGACACTCTTCCTAGCTCTGGTTCTGTTCCTGTTCCATATTGGTACTTTGTTCTGGTCCATTTTCCTCTACCTGCATGTTTGGCTGATCCTAACCAAAGATGGGTCAGCTTTAATGAGATGCAGGAGTGGGTAGTTTTTGCATTCCCATGTATTTTGAAGAATTTATGAACTAAATCTGAAGGATAGCAAAGTCTAAATCATAGAACACTTTTGGTAAGCAGAACTGAGTAGATTTTAAAAACTGAAGGCTATTGCTTTGGCATTGTTGGTGAGTTTGCTCATGTATTCCTATCCTGCTGTGGTTCTCTTCAGTGTAACTTTGTTGATACATGTTCTCTCTGTGTGATTGCTCTTCTCCTGTTGTGAGCTTTTTAAGATGCATTCTGCTTCTGGTTGTAATATGCTTCTTGCCTTTATTTGTTGTTGTGGTGTGTGTGTGTGAAAGAGAGACAGAGAAAGAGAGAGAGAGAGATAATAAATAATATGCAGAGTGCTTGGCTGCTGTGTGTTGATTTTAACAATATTTTGGTAAATAATTTTTTTTAAAGAATAGATTTTATACTGACCAGCAACTTTCTCTTATTCTTACCAAAGGCTTAGTAAAACTGCTGTTGTTAAAGTGCTAAATGCCTGTAATATGCTAAACTGGGTGCTAATGAAAATGATGTAAATAAGCAATTAGTTGTTCATATGAATTCAAGGTTGAGCCCTTCAAGGGATTTATTGAATCAGCTGAAAATTCACTGTATTAGAAATTGGAGAAGAATCAGAAGCAGAATGCAAGCTACTGCAAGTCTGCCCTATCATCTATAGGATTTAAAGAAGTGGGTTTTTTTCAGTTTTCAGAAGAAAAATAAATAATCACTTTAGTGGGTTTTTTTACAAGTTGTCTGCCACCTTAAGTATCTTCAAAGCACCACGGTAAAAACAAGAGATCAAATATTGCATTCTCGTTGTGTCCTAAAGCCAGAATGCAGCTAGGTTTTTTTTTTTAAGTTTTGTATAAACATTTGAGTTTTAAATTTTGCTTTATAAGAATGTTGCCAGTTTGGAATGTTCTAAGAAAATGTTTTTATTTCCTACACACTATAGAAATTCATACGTCAAGCAAGATTTTATGTTATTTTTAGTTTGATTGAATGGACTTTTCTTTTTAACTGAATTCCGGCGTGCACAGAAATTATGATTTTCAGTTTACATATTGCTGCTTAAATATGGAACTATTCTTATTTTTTTATTGAAAAAAATATGTGGTAGAGAAATTAAAAAAAACACCACACTTCTTATTTCGCTCAGATCACAATTTACATATATTGATTTCAAATTTTGAGAAAGGGTATATTTTGTAAAGGGTACCTAAAATTATAAAAACTGTAGATCCGCCTTGACCCGTCTTCCCCAGAACTATGAAAAGACTCACCACCACTTTCATCTTTGAATTAGCTGTCAGGGCTGGTTTATGGACAGCTATCAAATGTGATAGAAGATAGCACCAGAGAATGAGACAAGGCTGAATGAAATTAACATTCTGGAACAAAACCTTTGATCTGTGGTAGATATCTGCTTCCTGCCCGGCCAAAATTTGCATGCAATCTGAATTGCTGATAAGGGGAAGGAGAAGAATAAGGGGAGGGGGCAAGTCAGGGAGGAGGAGGAAGGGGGAAAGAGAGAGTAAGGGCCAGCTGAGAATGAAAGTCACGATAGATCAGCTGCGATGGGGAGCCCGGGGTGAAGTGAGTGCGGCAATATCCCATTCCAGATTCAGTTATAGCACAGTTGTCTTCAGAGCTATGAGTGAATTCATTTATTTCTGATAATTCCTGTGAAAAAGATTGTGGTTTTGCAGTAACACATTAATTCGGCTCTCCCTCACACTGATGAATCATTTTGATTCGCTTTCCACAATGTTGACATTTTTTGAAGCGCCAGTTTGTTTTATCCACAATAATTTTAGGCATATTTTTAATTAAAAGTCTGCATACAAAACCTGTGCATATTTTCTTACTCATTTCCCCAAATACTGTATGTATATATTTGGAATGCAATGATTCCTATAAACATTCATTGTGCAAGCAATTTCCACTTTCTCCTATTAGGTTATTCATTTATGCATTTTCCCTATTGCACACATTTTAATCTACAATTTCTTTAAAATGTACACTGTCCTATGCATTTCTAATAGCAAAACTCCATCATAAAATCTGGAGTGTGTAAACTGAATAAATAAATGATTCACTCTGATTAATGTATTAATTCAGGAAGTATGTCTAATAGGCTTATATTTAAAATGCAAACCACATATTTTTTCCTTCCATTCCTAATGTAATTAATTAATTTTTAGGTGGATCTCCAAATTTTTCCATAAGAGCTCAAGTGACACATATAGAATTCCTTCTCTTCCCATTTCCTCTAAAACCATAACCCTGTGAAGTAAATTGAGTGAGATTTTATGACTAGCCAAATGTTATCCCCTCACTTTTCATGGTTCCAGCATGCTAACCATTACTCCACTCTGGCTGTTTCATACCACTGCAAATAAGCAACCAAGAACAGGTCTTATACCAATCTCTAAACTATATATTTAATATAATTCACACATATCTTACTGAAATAAATGGGAATTTAATAGCAATAGTGCACAATATGGTTTAGATAAGATATTAATGTATTTAGCCTGCAGTCCTATATCTAGTTTATTGCAAATAAAATATGTTGCTTTGAGTGAGACATACTTTTTAGTGAATATCTCTAGTAATGTGCTATTGCATTCAAGGAAACTGGGCAAGGAATACTGTATACATTTAGCTGACAAAAGTAAAGATAAATTTTCTAGTATATTGTGTTTCTTTTTGCACAACATTGTTCCACTTATTCCATACTGTTGTCTCTTAGTTACCATGTTCAGGAAGAAGTCTGAAATCAATAAAGGAACTAATTTTATGGATCCTAGAGCCCTCAGTCACATTGTGTAGGATTCCCAACATGAAATTAAATAATTCACAAAAAGTTGAAGAAGATTAAGTAATAGATAAACAAAATGTTCTTGAACATGTTGAAATTACCCTGATTGAAGTTTTTGGCTTAAATTGCTACATTCCTTTAATAGAAGCAATATCCATTTCACTTTAGGCATAAGCATTATTTCAATTTCATTCATTTTCCTCCCTTTGACTGCTTTTCTGTTTACTATTCTTTTTAAAGAAAACATTCTCAGCGATGTGCCAGAAACAACCTTATCAAAAAGGCTTTTTCACAGCAGCCTTACATCAATGCTAGCCATGATTCCTGTTAGATTGAATCACTGTAAGCAAGGCATCTGTGTAAGAAATAGGTTTTTTTATGCCTGATTTAATTGTAATCCTCCCAAAAGGTTGTAACTGCACAACAGTTCATTTTTATTACTGTGCATCATTCTTTGTCTTTTAGAATATTTTTAAAAGGTGGGGATGTTAAATAAAATAAACTTTTGTTAACCATAAATCCAAATTATTATAATGCCACGTTATTACAGTTACACTTGCTTGACATAGACAAAATCTTAGTAGCTAGCAGTTGAATAACCTAAGCATCTGAGATTCACAATCAATGCGTATCATAGTGATGCTGAAATTGTCTTTATTTACTTAATTGAAAATGTTTATATGCTGACTTGTATTGCTAACTAATTTTCCCATAGTTCACCAGAATTTGGGGGCATGATGGCTGACAGCCCAGGTTCGAGATCTGAGTGCGTCGCAATGGGGGTGAGCTTCTGTTTCTTACCCTAGCTCCTGCCCACCTAGCAGTTTGAAAGCATGCAAATGTGAGTAGATTAATAGATACCACTTGGGTGGGAAGTTAACAGTATTCCGCGTGCCTTTGGCATTTGACAATGATGGCTCCCTTGCCCAAGAAATGGAGATGAGCACTGTGCCCTAGAGTCGGACACGACTGTACGGGGAAATCTTTACATTACTTTTTTTTACCTTTTCACCAGAATTCAACGTTTAAAAATAAAATCAGTAAAATGAAATCATAGATAAAATTAGCCAATAAAATTGAACGAGTACCTAAAACTTAAAATATTTGGGTGAATAAATAGTTCTTAGCCTGATTATGAAAAGATCACATTACTATTGCCAAGAAGGCTTCTATTCCCATGGTTGACATCTGTCTCCATGTAGAAGAGGCATCAAGAGACAGTCTTCAAGTTCAAGCAGATTGGTATGGGAATTGTGCATTCCTTCTAGGGAGATAAATCCCAAGCTCTTTAGGACTCTCTGGATAAGTACCAGCACTTTGAATTGGCTCAAAATGAACAGCCCGCCACTGCAATTCTCTTTAAAGTAGCAAGTTATAATTCAATAATTCAAAGTTGGATAATTCTGGCAGATAATTTTTTTTCAGATGTTTAAAGGAAGCCCCTCATATAGTACATTGCAGTAAACTGAACAACTCTGAAATCCCAAAAAATCAGGGATTCAGCAGGAAGAATTTGAATTTAGACCCAATCTTATTTTCCCAAGTGTTACCTAAAGATAACATTAGGTCAATAAAATAGATTTTACCAATTAAAGAGACAACAATTGCAATTGTAATACACCTATTTGAGGGGATTTCAAGATATATTGCAATGTATAAATGAGCCCATAGCACAGAAATCTGATAAGAGAGCATTCCAGATGTGATTGTATCATTTTTTTACCTCTTGCCTAACACAATTGCAGCCAGATAAAATACTGGTAAAGTGTTGTCAAAGCTATCTATGCCTCTCTCTGTTTGATCCATCAGTAGACAATAGATATAAATGTGAACTGTTAAGGCTACGAAAATCAGGCCATATAAAATAGTAGCTTTGGAAAACCAGTACAATATGATTTTCAAACGTATTGTCAAATGATGTTTATTCTTAGATTTCCAAACAAACGTAACAAAAACAATTTTTGTGCATATACAAAAATATCCTGACCATCCAAATAAATGTAAAAGCATTTGTTTTGACTACTTGATTCACTATTTTTTTTTGCTTAATGTTGACTTTGAATCTGACTGATTTGCCACAAATTCCTTTGTTAATTTTTTTCATAAATGGATAACAAATATATGCATAATTATAGCTCTTTAATATAACTAAAAAGGGAAGAAAGTAAATATCAGCTTTTTTCCTAGAAAACTGAAGGTTTTGTAGAGGTCACCTCTTAAAATAGACTGAGTAAATTTCTTTTTATTATCCAGACACTGAAAGTGAATAATTAATATCAAGAGTGATTGTTAGTGCTGCTTATCAATTATTTAACATAAGTAGCGTAATACAGCCTGTTAAGAATCTAGAAATTATGTTCATTATATACTATTAATTAACTATCTATGTATTGTTTTTTGCCAAAGAGAGTCAGGGTAATGAACTACAAATCTCATGACACTTGAGAAAATGATAGTAATAAGGAACTTTTCTACCTATTCATTAATGTTCCTTATTCATTTGTTTATTTAGTCCATTGTAATAATGAATTATCCTCACATTCTCTGAATAAGTAACTGCCACTATCTACTCAGTTGTAGAGTGCAGCAGGATAGTAGTTGTTATAAATTGGTGTATATGCTGAGTTGTGCCAGTCTTTGAATAAATATTCAACTCATGGGAGTTGAATCATAGAAAAAATTGCGTAGGTGTTTTAAAGAAATGTTGTGCAGCAATCTCTCAAAAGTTTCATTCTTGAAGAATGCTTCCATTCTTCTGGCTCATTTCAGAACATGTTCAGAATTTATATCAATAGTATATATAACTGAGGACAAGCCCCAAACCAAAAAGACACATGGCAATTCTTCCAAAGTGGGGTTTTTTATTGTTTCACACTGTTGAAAGAAATGTCCATCTGGGTTCAGTTCCAAGTGGGGAGAAAGACACTGGAAACATGGAGGCTACTTGGAAGAATAGTTTAATGGTAAAGCAGAACCATCAAGCACATGTGATTCTGGGTAGCTGACCACATGGAGTGGAGAGTGAGTGTTATTTATACCCTCTCTTGGGCTTTGAACTTGAGCTTCCTGTTCCTGTGGCAAGGGCATGTATTCTATTGGTTGCTGTAGGGGTCATGTGCAAATCCTAGGAGTTTGTCTGAGATAAGTCTGGTTGAACTGTGCTGGGTGATGTAATATCCCCAGGTGCGATGTGGTGAGCTCTGCTGCTAGAGGGCTAATCCTATTATGTCCTGGAGGGTCATGTCTTAATCCCATCACCCTGGAGCCGGAAGCCTTTTGTCTTGTAGATAGGCTGGCCCAGTCTTTCTCAATGGGCACCAAATATCTGCTGGGGGCAGGGAGCTGCAGGGAGCTGAGTTTCTGTCTCCCTTAAGATTTCTATTTCTCTTTTAGGGGAAATATTCTGCCTTTTAATATTTCCTAAAATATTTCATTCTTCTAGGAGGGGTGGGTGCTAACTTTCTTCAATTAGGGAGGGCTGTCTTCACCCTCTTTCTCTTACAGATAATATCTTGGCTATATTACCTCTTATTCTTCTGGAATGCATTCCTTCTTTCCTGAGAATCCAGCTCTTTACTACATTCCATCACAACAGAAAAACAATAAGTATAGTAAAGTCTAAAAATAATTAAGAACAAAGATACTCAAATAAATACAAATAATATACTATTATAAAAAGTTCTAAACCTAAGTAATGGTGTGGCAAATTGTACAAATGACAGCACAAAACTCAGTGACTTGGAAGGTTATTTTCAAGTCCTTGTCTGAAAAAAGTAAGATTAAATAGAAATCACATTCTCTACCTGGAAATTTCTTCAAGACAGGAGATATAAGGTTTCGCCTAGAGTCCTAATGTAGGGAACAATATAATAGCATATGCTTAGAGTTTGTATTGAATCATATGCACATAACCAAAGGTGCATAGAAACATCCAAGACATCCAAAAAGGACTCCTGAACATCCAACCTGGCTAAAGTAAAGATCTTATGAAATTTCAAAATTGGAATAGATGATAAACAGGACACTGGAGGGAACCCTTTTGGAAGCAAATGATAAATATTGGGGTGTGACCCCTTATATGTAACCTTGTTTGGAGATCTATATCCCAAATTTGTTGCTTAAGGTCAGTTCTAGCATTATTAAACTTAGCTAGCACAAAGCTTCCATAAAGAAGCAAAGAAAGTGAATTTTATCAAGAGCATTTTAAAACCATGATGATTTAAAACACTCTCTAAATTCTAATTGGACCAAAACTATCAGAAGTAGAATTAACTTTAGCCAGACGGTAAGAAGTATCCAAAGACACTATGCCTGTTTCTACATGTAGAATGGCAATTTAGATATTTTTTTAAACCATCAATATGGCTCTAATAAACTTATTTTGGATGGTTTCAATAGAATTAAGCTTTGCAAAGGAGCAAATTTGGGAGCCATAAAGAAGCTGAGGTTCTACCTTAGCTTGGAAGACTTTGCAAGATACATGAATATAATGGATTCCTTTTACACTAAGTGGTAAAATCTTGTAATAGCTGTAGAGGTACTCTCTGCAACATTTGCCCAATAAGAAAAATGAGCATGCCAGGATAAGGAAGCATGAAAGTGCACTCTGAGGTATTTATAGGTATGCACCTGTTCAATTGGAGTTCCATTTATTTACCATTAGTGAATTTTATGATAATGTTGGGCAAAACGTAAGACTTTGGTTTTCTGATAATCTGTTGATAGTTTTTATTATATGCAAAATAAAGCTAATGCCCTAAGTGATTTTCTCATTTCCACCTGTGAAGTAGACATAAGAACAACATCACTGTCAAACAGTAGTCCTGGAATCACATGATTAGTCAGAGTGGATGGATGATGGACTGAAACAGCAAGCACTTGAATTGTTGGATTTAGATATAAGTATAAAAGCAATGGAGCTAATAAAAATTTATACCTTTATAAGTTGGGATTGTTTTAGATAAATGTCTCCAAGGGGTAAATCTAATTTTCAGGGAGATGTTTGAATTTTATATCAAGGTAGAGACTGTGGGACACTCTATTCAGAGTTGCTTTGAAATTAACAAAGGTTACACAAAGGGAGGCATGAGATGGAGCAGAATATTTTTCTGGAGTACCAAACAATAATCTAACATTGATCATTCCTCTCTAAATACAGCCTTTTCTTCAACAATTGTATTTTTATTTTGTACCCAATCTACTAGCTTTAGATATAAATATCTAGCATAAAGTTTATTCACTGTGTTTAATAAACTACTGTCTTCTTCTTGTTGTGCCATATCTGTCATCGGATGTTGGCGATCATGTTGGCGATCCTATTTTTATCAACAGCCACACGAAAAAGTGCTGTTGAGTTTTGTCCAAACCAGTCCCTTAGATTTTGAAGCAATGATGTTCTTCTTCTGACTGGACCTCGTTTGCCTTCAATTTTTCCCTGGAGGATTAAGTGAAGTACGCCGTATTTTTCCGGGTGTCGCATCACATGTCCAAAATAAACTAATAGGCCTATAATTTGTAGGGTCAAGTATGTTTTCCTTTTATATATCGGTACAATGGTGGTGTGATTCTAGTCAGATATAAACTGTCCTGTCTTAGTAATGTGTTTAAATAAGGTAGCCAAAACTGATACCTACCAATCTTTATTTACTTTTATTAATTCTGGGGAGATGAAATAACCTCAAGATATTTTTACTGGTTTTAATTAGGCAGTAAGATCTTTAACTTCAGCTATAGACACTCTTGGCCATGCTGGGAGATCACTACAAGAGGAAATCATGTCTGAAATTACTGCAGGTTCCTTTTGAAGATGTTATAGAAATGATCTTCTTTTTATCTGTAGATATTAGTGTGTGTGCATACACATACACACAGAAACCCCCTCCTAATATCTGCAGATAAAATGAAGGATCACTTCTACAACATCTTTGTACACGCACACACAATCCACTCAGAGAATTTTCCAGGTGAAAGGATATTGCAGTAAAGGGAGCCTTTTTTAGCTTTAATTATCATATGCAGTCCATCCCAAGATTTGGACATGGATCTGGAGATTCACAATAATTGACTGATACAGTGACACTGCTTGTTCATATGAATCAGCTGAACAAATCTGGCTATGCATTTGAAATGGGCTCTGAGGTCAAAAATCCAGATATCATTTTTTGGCCTTTTGGCTAAGATCAAGTGTAATATCAATAATATGTATTTCAGCTTACAAATTACTGAAAATTGGATAAAATCAAATCTTTATTAGAGTCATGAGACTAGCAATCAGACAAAATATAAAACAAGTAAAAATGGGTGTACATAAGACTAAAAAGAAAGGAAAGTAATACAAATGTTCTAGCTGAAGGAGAGATGGATACTACATACAGAAACAGGAAATCTGGAAGACTAGGAGATGGCCAAATAGAAATCATGTTCTTTTCTAGGAAAAGAAATGTACGAGATAGAACAAACAATAGTTGTCCGTGATTTCCTGTAAAGAGAGCAGTCGAAGAACATGCAATTCAAGGACTGAAGTTCCCCACAAGGACATATTTTTGTATATTATGTAATATTTATGTAATGCCTCAACAACAACAAGAAAGCAACATATCCAATTTGTCCAAAGTGAAGACAGAGAGAAAGAGAAACCAACAAGGGAAAAATAGAATAAGCATTATAAGGTAGCTAAACTATTGCTTCCCTTCCCTCTGAAAATATCCTACCATTACCTTGTAACTTCTAAAAAATATGTGGTAGGACTTGAGAGTTAACTAAAACATACAATGAGGTTGATATTCAGTTGAAACTCCTATGGAGGAGTTCCTTCATAAGGTCTTCTTTGGTTGGGTTTAAATTAAGAAATGTTAAACTAATTTTTAAACACCTACATAAAATAGCACCAGAAAACTGGGCAAGATGGAAAACTAAACTCTATTTCCTTGCTGTGGATAGTTCTACCAATGTCACACAAAACAACTGGGAAGGAATATACTGCATAACTACAGGGCAATATTTAAGGGATGGGAGAAAAGAAAAGCAGAATTCAGACACGGATTGAAAACCATCTAAAACTCATCCCGGATCAGCATTTAGAATTTTACTTTTTCCTTTAGTTACTTTTCCTTGAATATATGCCACTATATCTTTTTCCAGCATGCGGGATGGTTGCACAATAATCTCGGCAGTCAAAGCATTTTTTTTCATATTTTTAATGATATGATTATAGGAGACCACTCCTTGTTCATTAAAAATATGAAAAAAAAAATGCTTTGACTGCCGAGATTATTGTGCAACCATCCCGCATGCTGGAAAAAGATATAGTTGAATGTAGCCAAAGGAACAAAATAAAAGCTACATGCACAGGTACGTGAAATGATCAGAGATCAAGCTTTTTAAATGTTACCATGGAAGTCTTATAGAAAACCAGATATCACCAAGATTAATAGTAGTAGAGGATTATTCTATGATTATGGTCAGCAAAGTCTTTGTCATAATCTGTGGAAGGGCTGAGTGCTTTACTTCATTGCCAAGTTTAGCCTTTGCACATAACTGTAAAGGTTTGACTCTTTTTAAAATACTACTATACTACTACTACTACTACTACTACTACTACTACTACTACTACTACAAATATAATTTATAGGAGCACATATTGAAAACACTAAGATGTCGCTGAAATTTCTTACATTTCTTGCATTTCTAGTGGTTTTCTTGCAAGTTTTATTTCATTTTTTTTAAGTAACAGCCGTCTGTTGTTTTCCCACACCATATTTTATATTACAGAATATATTAGGTAAATGATACTTAAAGGTTTTGACAAAATTAATGGTGTGGTAATGGTACATCAGATATTTTTTTTTAAAAAAAAATAGGGAACCAGGTTGGAATGGAATACAAACCAGAAATAACCTGATTTGTTAATCTTTATACAGCTTTCTTCACTCTCTTTCTTTCTCTGATACTGGGATGAAAAATTAGTATTTTACTCAAAGTTAGATTTTAATCTAACTTTGAGTAAAATATTAAGTAACTTGAACTTGGCTTGAGAAAAATATTTGTGCTGGAGAAGCACTATAATTCCCTCTGTAAGGTGAAGAGACCAGATGTTTACTCTGAGCCAGAGGTTTGCTTCCTTAGCCAGCCTACCATCTGGATGAGCATTTTTAGTAACTGACTGGAAGGTGTCAGCTCACATCCAGCACATGCCTATTAGCCTATTGTAGAAGAAGTAAAGCAATGTGGCTGCTTTGTTCCTATAAATGTGGAAGAAATATTTTCACACACAAAAAGCTTCAAGCATTTTCCTTGGGTAAAGTAAAGTACATCTCTGAAGATCAGCCCAGTCCAAGTTCTCATTTTACATGATGTCTGTATATAAGTCTAAGTCCTATGTCACATATCAATAGCAATAGTAATAGCAATAGCACTTAGATTTATACACTGCTCCATAGTGCTTTACAGCACTCTGAGCGGTTTATAGTATCAGCATATTTTCCCCAACAATCTGGGTCCTTATTTTACCCACCTTGGAAGGATGAGTCAACCTTGAGTTGCTGAGGTTCAAACTCCTGCCTGTGGGCAGAGTTAGCCTGAAATACTGCATTCTGACCACTGTGCTACCATGGCTCTTGGCACACAATCTTGGCACATACTTTTTACCTTCTCTGATCCTAACCAGAATCAGGTTCAGTAAATGCCTGGTTAGTAGATTACCTGAAAACCCTATTCAACACTTCAGATTACTAGCATATTAACACTACATGCACAATTCTAATTAATATTCTTGTATTGTTTTCATATTTAATTATTTCCCATCATTTAAAGACTCTTCAATGAGGCATTGTTGATCCCTCAGGATTCACACAGTTTAACTTTTCTTTCCTGCCACGTGTTAATTCTTCTATATCTATTCCTATCATTGTCACTGTCTAAACAATTATTTTATTATTATGATAAATGAATATATCAGTGCAAGCATATTTATTTTTCATATCCAGCATACAGCTTTTGGTAGTATATGAAACATAAAACAATATATTCTTCCTTTATCCAACTTCCACTATGAATCTGTGTGGCCTTGCAGAAGGCTGTTAAAAACTGGCTTTTCCCAAAAACGTTAGAGTCAGGATGTTAGAGAGACCAATATATGTGTGTTTGTTCTTATGACATTGTTATGAAGTGATTTGGTTTTTCATCAGGATTATTCGTGCAATAAAGTAATACCTTTTTGACATAAAATCTTTGGGGAGATAAGCACTATTAGTAACCAAAGAATTGAATGCTCCCCAGAGCTAGGCTTACTGCATTTATTTACAGAACTAAACCATAAGCTTAAAAATAAAGAAATATTTATCTAATTTTAGCATTTAAAATAATAAAAGCGCAACATTGGAAAACTCTAAATAACATAACAATTTACTTGTGGTTTAAGAAGGCCTGTTCAACTGCTTCATTGGAAAAAAACCCCCCCACAATGTTAAAATAATAAAACATCAGAGGCATGAAGCACAATTTTATCAAATTTGAAAGTATTTTATGGTTATCTCAATTGCAGTAGATCATAATCTGGTATAATAGTAGAAACCAGGAGACTGTGAGTTCTTGCCTTAGTCATGAAAGCCCAGTGGGTGATTTTGGACCAGTCACACACTATCAAACCTGACTTCAGGCTTGGGCAACAAGTCAGTTGGTCAATTCCTATCACAACTAATAGATCAACATAACAACAATACCCTGTTTCCCCCAAAATAAGACATCCCCTGATAATAAGTCCAATCGGGCTTTTGAGTGCATGGCAATAAGGCCAAGCACTTATGTCAGGGTTCCAAAAAAATATAAGACAGAGTCTTATTTTCAGGGAAACACGGTAGTAACAAAAATACTGCAAAGAAGTAATATTTCATCTCTCTCTCTCTCTCTCTCTCTCTCTCTCTCTCTCTCTCTCTCTCTCTCTCTCTCTCTCTCTCTCTCTCTCTCTCTCTCTCTCTCTCTCTCTCTCTCTCTCTCTCTCTCTCTCTCCCCTCATCCCTCATCCCTCATCCCTCATCTCTCATCTCTCATCTCTCATCTCTCATCTCTCACAGAAAGCTTATGCACCAGAGACAAATTCCTTGTGTGTCCAATCACTTGGCCAATTAAGAATACTATTCTATTCTATTCTATTCTATTCTATCCTATCCTATCCTATCCTATCCTATCCTATCCTATCCTATCCTATCCTATCCTATCCTATCCCCGCCAGCTAAAACTGACACATCTGCTGGCAGATTCAACAGCACAGAGAGAAGGCATATCGATTCAAGAAAGAGAAAGCTCCTCTTTGCCAGAAGATAATGGTATCATAAGGGACAGGCTTGGCTTGGCAATGGCACAGGTAAAAGGGATCTGGGTATCATTGCAGGTCGCAAGTTGAATGTTAGCTAACAGTGTGAAGCAGCTTCTAAAAAGGCAAATGCTGTTCTGGGATATATTAACAGAAATGATTCTATGAAAGGGCAGAGTTATAGGAAAATGGTTTATAGAACCTTAACAGGTGGTCAAATGTTACTCTTCAATTATCTTGGGTGCAATTCTGGGAGAAGGGCAAACTAAGAGGGACACTATTTACATTTATTTCAGCCAAATTGAAGGAGTCATGTTTTAAACTAGGTTCATGTAATTGGTATGCAATAGCAGCACTAATTAATTTTAGTTCCCACTGCTTTTGTTGATAAATGTTTGCATTCTTGGCTCTTGCATATGAATACTATTAAAAGATATATGACATGGATTTTTAAAAAATGACAAATAATTCTAACAACTAACGTTCTGCAAATGGTGGTGATTGTTAAGAGGTGATTTTAAGGCTGTGATAGTACCAGTGATGTGGCCATTTATCTTAAATTCCAGCCCTTACATCCAGAGCATACATATTTAAAGATATGTTCAGTAAATTTGCAGCACTTTGGCTTGATTTTCAGTGAGGGACTGTCCTGGAAAATTTACACACTAGTCAGAAGCCACTCTAAGTACTAGAGACAATATTACAATGTCTCATTGCTTCCTACATTTCTTGAACAACTTCAAGATTGATTACTGCCCAGATCATGATCACGTCCTACTAGCTTTAAATCTTCAACTGTTGGCTTGAGATTTATATGTGAAGAACCTGTTCCAGACAAATTTAGATGTAGATATTGGGTCTTCTCATATAAGGTGATCAAGAAAAAAAATTTTTTTTTCCTTTTGGATTATTTTAATTAACATTGCAATGAACAAGGACACACATTCAATTTAGCAGCTACTAAGATTGTTGGTCATGCAGGTACAAAGGTAGTCAGGTAAATGATTGGAGCCTGGGAAACAACTCCTTGTGAGTTAACAGAAGTTCTGATCTACCAGCAGCTTCTCAAGTACTTAAGAGCTGAGTGTCAGAGTTTCAAGTAACACCCCAACCAAAAGATGGCACTGAGGGCTTGGCAGCACAAGCAAACAACAGTCAATCACCAGCCATCAACACACCAATCAACCAATTGGAAGGCACCACATAAATACGACTCACAGAATAGCCCAAAGCACATATTCCCATAGAAAGAAGTTCCCTGAAGATGGGCTCCAGCATGAGTCTGAAAACTCAGAAGAGTAAATCTCTGGTCTCGGTGATCAACCCAGATTCAATCTTGCAACATTATCCTGGGACACGTATATTTGCTTTCATTCATATTGGAATTCCACCCAGCCTTTGCAGTTGGCTATGAACCAAACATGTCCGGCTAATGTGTTACCTTACAAAAAACCCATGTAGAAATGTCAACAATCTTTAAATATGTAAATATTTTCACAATTCAAAATTCTGGTTTGGCCATGAAAGTGTTAAAAGCAAAAAAAAAAAAAAACAAAAAAAAATTAAAAAAAAAAAAAAAAAAAAAGACCTGACTTACTTATTATCCCAATAATAGGATCCCAAATGCCATTTACATCTCCTATCAGCAACTCATGCAAAAGAAAAGAAAGAAAGAAAGAAAGAAAGAAAGAAAGAAAGAAAGAAAGAAAGAAAAAAAGAAAGAAAGAAAGAAAGAAAGAAAGAAAGAAAGAAAGAAAGAAAGAAAGAAAGAAAGAAAGAAAGAAAGAAAGAAAAAGAATGTATGCAGGGGTGGGTTCCTCCCAGTTCGGACCGGTTCTCCCAAACGGGTAGTGGCCCGCTGGTGTCGTCATGATGACGTCACCGAACTGGATCAGTCAGTGCTGGTCCGTGGGGGCCACCATCTTTTTTATTTATTTTTTTTTGTTTGTTTGTTTTTCCTTCTGAGCATGCGCAGAAGCCGACTTCCGGCACTGTGCATGCAGTCACCATCTTTTTTTTGGCTTTGTTTTTTTTCCTGGATTTTTTGTTACCACGAGGCGCGCCCACGTGGGAGCGAACCGGCAGCAAGGTAAGTTGGAACCCACCCCTGAATGTATGATAGCAACAGAAAGAAGGTATTATCAGCAATTATTTTTGGCAACCAAGTCCAATGACTGCCTTTTTCTAGAGAATGGGGTCAGTAGGTTGTACAAACAGTGAGCCACCATGGTTACACTGCCATATCCCAGGAGCAACATGGCATGTACATTTCCATGAGCTGTATGACAATAGAAGACTCTCATCTCTTAGCAGTCTTTGCACTGTAGCCCCCACTTAAATCCCTTTCAAAGGCATTTAACCTGAAGTCAGTTTAAAACCTGGTGAGACACTTAGAGTGAAATCCATTCCTCCTGGATTGGGCAAAAGAGCACGGAGGGGTGGGCCCTAATTCTGGCTTCTTTTTTATGTATCTTTGCTAAAACTCCAAATAGATGGGGCCTGGCAATCATTATTTCTATTTTTAAAAAGAGCAACAGAGACCATCCTGCCAATTATAGTGCAATCAATCTACTAAGCACAATCAATAAAATCTATGCCAGGCAACTATACAGGAAGCAGCTAAATTGATTGGACTCAAAAAACATCTTGGCAAGCTGGATGTAGAGCCTGTCATAGTACAATTGATTAGTGTCACATGTTAAATAATCTAGTAGAAAAATAGAACCCAGAGCTAAAGTCAGCTTTTTATATGGATTTTGTTGGTTTAAGAAAATCTTCCATCATATCCCAGATATGATAGGAGAAACTTAAAGCTATTGCAATCAATTATTACTTCCTTGCTCTCATATCACAACTTTATGAAGAAGAAGATGTAACTCAGAAGCTCATATATCAAGGATTGAACCCACTGTAACAGGAATTTTAAAAGAATGTACTTGTCCTATTCAGATTCCATATTAGCTTCATAGTGGCTTAACTAAAATGGGAATTAATCCACTGTGCATGGTCACAGAGCATTATTGTTAACATTAATGACACAGAATATTATCAACAGGACTAGGGAGAATGTTGCAAACCCTAATGATTTATTCTAAAAAAAGAAGAGTTGTTAATGAATTTTGATAAAACCAAGAGTATGTTTTTCTATAAAATGGCTTACCTGGATTGTTAGTGACAGTATGTACCACATGTGGAGTGATTTATATCTGTGGTAGTGAGTGTCCATTCTGTGGGTTGGAAAAAAGTCTATGCCACTTACATTTCTCAGACTGCCTAACGGAATTATAGCTATCATGCCATTTCTTAAAAAGCAGGAGAGTAAGTTATGATTGCAGTTATATTCTTCATTGCTATCCTTCTAGTACAAATTGTAGATAGTGCAGAACTTGGAGCAGGATGTGTATTATCCATCCATGGACTTCAACATGCTTTATTGACTCTTTTATAAAGATGATCATAATAGCATAATATAATTGCCCCTAACTAGGAATGTTCCTGGACACCCTGATGAATTTTATGCTATTTTTGGGACAATCAAAATTCAGATACCATATTCCAAATTGCAAAGTTTTGTGACTGTATCTATAAGCCCAGGTGCCAATTTATGTTTGCACATCTGCTAGATATTAAATTTTCCTGCTCATTGAGTTTTGATGGTAAATTTTATTATGAATGTTGGGTGGCATGGCATTCTGCTGTTAAAAGACCTATTGTCTAGCTATCATAAAGATGCTATTCCTTCTCCCTAAATGTTGGCCAGATACAAAAGATCTTCCTTGGTTTGGGGTATTTTGTCTGATGGAAGGACCTATTCTATTAGAGACAGCTTTTCTAAATTTAATTTATCACAAGTGTTGACTAGCACTTGCGATAGTATTAATAAAGGGAAGTGAACCATAAGAGAAACTATTTTGTATTTAGGGGAAATAGTACAAACCAGTGGTGAAATCTAAAAATTTTCCCTACTGTTCTGTGGGTGTGGCTTGGTGGGTGTGGCTTGGTGGTCACGTGACTGGGTGGGCATGGCCAACTCAATGTCACTCACGTCAAGGGGTGCCTCGCCTGGCCCCTCCCCTCCCAGCCATTCCTTGTCACACCCAGCCTCAACATATCTATAGTTCTGTAAAAATGTTGTTCACCTTTTTTCGACTTTATTATCTACATACTATAGATGTACTTTCATGGGCCACTGAAAGGAGGAAATGGCTCACATGCTTTGCCCAAGAATGTGATAGGCAACAGGCTTTTAAGAGGCTGCCACAAAGAAGGGAGGGCAATGTATTTTCCAAAGAAGCAGAAGGCAAAACAAGAAGCAATGGATGGAAAT
>QLTV01003974.1:573963-598979 GCA_003457575.1 Thermophis baileyi
TATGTGTGTGTGTGTGTGTGTGTGTGTGTGTGTGTGTGTGTGTGTGTGTGTGTGTGTGTGTGTGTGTGTGGGTGTGTGTGTGTGTGTGGGGGAGAGAGAGAGAGAGAGAGAGAGAGAGAGAGAGAGAGAGAGAGAGAGAGAGAGAGAGAAAGAGAGAAAGAGAGAGGGGGGGGAGACAAGTATACAGTTTGGGAAAGAGGCACAGACAGAAGTGGTAAATTAAATAGTGGGTGGGCCATGCATGGAGTAAAATAAGTGTGGGATTGTTAGTTAAGGCCTGCCACCAGATTATTTTGCTCCAGTCCAGAGGAAAATTAGAATAAACACAGAGGGAAGACTTCACTAGAAATGGCTTTCTTTTGCTCCAGGAGAAAATCAGAATAAAGAACTGGAAAAGCCTTCACAGGAAGAGCTTGCATCTTGCAACATTTTAATGAGGTGATAATTGCTCTTGGCTGAACTCCCAGACATCTCATTAAGGCTAGTATTCCTTTCCCTGCTTGGTGGAGGGGGGGGAGGGAAAGCGGCAAAAAGTGTCAGTTTATTTGCTGTTTCTTAGCTCAGCTGAGGTGGCAATCTCTGCAGCAGGAATCAGCTGAGCTAATAAACAACAGAATAAAGGAGATGTGAGAGGAGGAGGTGGGCAGGTGGGCGGGGCCAATCAAAATTTGCCCTACTGGTTCTCCGAACCACCTGCCACCAGATTATTTTGCTCCAGTCCAGAGGAAAATTAGAATAAACACAGAGGGAAGACTTCACTAGAAATGGCTTTCTTTTGCTCCAGGAGAAAATCAGAATAAAGAACTGGAAAAGCCTTCACAGGAAGAGCTTGCATCTTGCAACATTTTAATGAGGTGATAATTGCTCTTGGCTGAACTCCCAGACATCTCATTAAGGCTAGTATTCCTTTCCCTGCTTGGTGGAGGGGGGGGAGGGAAAGCGGCAAAAAGTGTCAGTTTATTTGCTGTTTCTTAGCTCAGCTGAGGCGGCAATTGCTCTGCCACAGGAATCAGCTGAGCTAATAAACAACAGAATATAGGAGATGTGAGAGGAGGGGGAGGGCAGGTGGGCAGGGCCAATCAAAATTTTCCCTACCAGTTCTCCGAACCAATCAAAATTTTCCCTACCCAGATGCCAGAACCGGTCAGAACCAGTAGCATTTCACCCCTGGTACAAACCTAGTAAGGCAATATAAAATAGTAATGCAAAGATTTTGCCAGACATTCCCATTTCTACTTACTATTGGATATATCATCCCTGTCCCACAAATTGTTTCATTCTTAGTACAGAATAAAGGAAGATCATCTGGTAACCTACTTCTGATCACTCTTCTGTCACTACCCTGTACATAAAAGAATTACAGCTAGAATAAAGAAAGACCCCTCCCTTTGGGACTATCTATAATCAGTGTTTCACAACCTTAGAATTTTTTGTGGGCTTCAACTTCCAGATGAATTAAATTTAATTAAATTTGAAGTCTACAAATCTGATTGTTGCCAAGTTTGAGAAACACTGATCTATACTTATTACCCATTGTAGTGTTTCCAGTGACTCTAGAAAGTTCTCTTTTTCTTACTATATAGTTATAGATAAAATAATTTGATATCAAGCTTCCTGCCTTTTTAAATTTCTTACCTATTGTTCATATTCTGTTTTTCTGTTTTGGCTGTCTTTTATCCTGTTTTGCCAGGCAACTGTTTTTGATGTTCATTGTTGTTTTCTAAATAAACATCAAGCTATATTTTTGCTAGCAGAACTGAGGGGAGTGTATGCTTGACCTGACCTCAATATAGACACTGATTGAGGATTTGTTGGATGCAAACTTACTTCATAATTTTAAGTTTTGGTAGAAACTAAACCCACAATCATTGTCAACACACAGTTCCAGTAGAAGTCTCATTTGGAGATTTCTGTTCAGTATAAAAGACATTCTTGTCCTCATATCTGAATCACAACAAAATTGGCTGGTTGGAAGTTTATAAAGGATAAAGTTGAATACTTTTGATAAAATGCACTTTGAATGATATTACTAAATAGGAGCTATTGCCAATATTAAATTATATTTAAAGATTAGCAATAGCACTTAGCAATAGCACTTAGACTTATATACCGCTTTACAGTGCTTTACAGCACTCTCTAAGCGGTTCACAGAGTCAGCATATTGCCCCCAACAATCTGGGTCCTCATTTTACCCACCTCGGAAGGATGGAAGGCTGAGTCAACCTTGAGCCGGTAAGATTTGAACCGCTGAACTGCTGAACAGTCAGCTGAAGTAGCCTGCAGTACTGCACTCTAACCACTGCGCCACCTCGGCTCTTTAGACAAATTAGACAAATTAATGAATGTAAGTCTAGCTACAGTGATTATTTCACCCAGGATTGTAATTTGATGATACATTTTTCTGCTTTTGACAATGTCAAAACAGGCAATAAAATAAAAATCTCCCTCCCATCAGAGACACAATAGGACAACTTTGAAGTCAACCGGAAAGAGGGAAAAACAGTCTTCTAAATAAGACTACAACTTGATCACATCGAGTCTCTCCTGGCATTTTGGTGTAATTGCATTCTTTAGATATTCTGTTCTCTATTAAAAGCTTGGGTGGCATGCTGTCATATAATATTTATCCAGGGATTTGTATCTCAGTTGTTTCTTCCTATGAAGTCTTTTAACATTTATGAAATATCACCATTCAAATACTGTTGCAGGGGATCCAGAAATGGAAAAGAAATGTCCTTGCTTGACAAGGTTACAGAAGCGGTACCTGTTAAGACACATTCTTTCTGCAAAATTATTATGTAAATTGCAGTTTTGCCCACTCGAGCCTGCACAGGGGTCGGCAATTTCTTCTGAGGAATTTTAAACCTAAGTTCAAGTATTTATACAATGGAATAAATCCCAGTCTTCTGAAAATGACCTTTGAAAGCAGAAACTCTTTTGTACAAATTATGTACAAGTATTGATATGAGATGGAATCTTGATACCAATGTTGAGTTCAAGTTTTAAAAATAGGTATTAGGCTACTAGCTCAGTAAAGATAATTTTTACTAAGTATGGCATATAGTTAGTAAAAGAAAAAGAAAAAAAAGAGTCCTTACTTTTTCTCTAGAGTTACAGGGATGGGAAATTTATGGTGCTCCAGATGTTGCTAATATATTGCTCCCAATATTCATTATTAGACATATCAGTTGTCCAAGGGAGGTGGGCAGTTAAGAAGTATGAAATATAAATAAATAAACTTATCATTCTCCAGCGTGTATAGCTGAGATAGATCTTTGCTGCTTTTCATTGTGAGAAAGACTCAATTTGTACTTATTGCACAAAATCTTTTTTCTTTTTAAGTCATTATCCAGTTAGTTTCTCAAGTTTGTTATTGTTTAATCATTAGTAGCACTGATAGCATGTATGCATTCACTCAGCATTTCTAAAATATACATCTGTATATTCTGAAACCTCATAATGCCTACTGGCATTTTAATTAAAAATATAATTTAATAATCTGGTGGCCTACCTATATTCATATAATGTTTGGTTTACAATGATCACATCAGTGGTGGGTTGCTACCGGTTCGACCCGGTACAACGAACTGGTAGCGGCGGCAGGAGGCTCCGTCCACCCGCCTGGACATTATCAAAAAATGCTCTGTGCATGCGCAGAAGCATTACGCACGCATGAAGCGCGCGCGCCCACGCATTCCCGTTCCCGAAACCGTAGCAAAGGTAAGTGGAACCCACTACTGGATCACATCAATGCACTGCATATTTCAATCAGCAGCCAAGTATTCCAGTATTTGAGGGGCTGCCACAAAGAAGAGGGAGTCAAATTATTCTACAAGGCACCAGAGGGCAGGACAAGAAACAATGGTTGGAAACTAACCAAAGAGAGAAGCAACCTGGAATTAAGGATAAACTTCCTAACAGTGAGGACAATTAACCAGTGGAATAGCTTGCCTTCAGAAATTGTGGGCACTCTATCACTGGAGATTTTTAAGAAGAGACCTAGACAGCCACTTATCTGAAATAGTAAAGGTTCTCCTGCTTGAGCAGGGGGCTGGACTAGAAGACCTCCAAGATCCCTTTCAGCTCTATTCTAATAAGAATGTTCCACAGATTTAAAAAATTCTTAATGTGATTATATCTATTAGGTCCTGTCCAGGAATTACATCACTCAAATTGTACAAATGTTACAATTTTAAACTTTAAGCTGGTTTGTTCCAGACTCAAAAGATCCTGAGAAACCCAAAGTCTCACCAGAAAAAAATAACATGATAAAAAAATGAGCTTCCGATTATGTAAAATAGTAGGAAATGCATTTTACAGGTCTGTGCAAAAATAATCTGACTAGCTTCATAGTCAGAAACATCAGACTCCAATTCCCATTTTTGTTATTCAGGATTTTGAGGCAGAACAAAGTAGGGCCCTGCCATTAGGGGCACCAGTGAGTTAAAATTACCCCAAGTCTATTCCAGTCCAAACTGAGCTGGATGGCATGATAATTTAATGGCTACTTGAAGAATGTCCATAGATGTTTCCTCATGAAATTGGAGAAGGACAAGTTATGTGTCACAAGATTCCATCCTGAGTGTTTTGTATTCTTCTACATTTTATTTTGGACTTCAATAAGGATGTGGAGGAATGTTTATCAGATTTGCAGATGATCCCAACTCTGTTATAACAATACAGCAGAAGAAAGAAACAAAATGCAGAGCAATGTTGATAGTTAGAGAAAATAATAGAGTGAATTTAGCAGAGATAGATTTCTAAATTTAACACTTAGGAAACTGGAGTTAAATACAGTATATTTGACAATTGTGCTATGAAGAAATCCTTGGAACAGTAACTGATTACAAATTGAATATGAGTCTATGAGTCAGAAGTGAGAGATGCTGCAATAAAAGAAGGAAAGAAGGAAGAAGTAATTCTAGGCTGCATTAACAGAAATATAATTTCCAAATCACAGGAAGCAATAATTCCGCTTTATTGTGCATTGGTCTGTGTTGTTGTCCAGGTTTGGATAGCCCTACTTAAAAAAGGTTTCTGAAGCTGTACCAATTTCAGAAAATATCCAGAAGGATCAAGAAACTAGACACTCAGTATTATAACACTTCTCTAATACTTAAAATTATATCTCAAAGGTCAACACATATTCTCTATTATGGGGTATAGAATAATGAATGTATTTAGGAAAGCTGTTTCTAATTGAATGTTAGGAAAATATTACTAACAAAAGAATGACTTAATAGTGAACCAATCACTCAATGAAGTGACAAATTTTCTTTATTGGATGTGGTCAAATAAAGCCCTATAGTATGAATGTATTACTTTATATTCCTTTACAAAGCCATAGTTGGACTTAGTGACATCAGTTCATCCTCAATTGAAGCACAGCCCAAATATTTTTAAATGAATTTGATAGATGATCTAAAATTCCAACCAAATTGAAGATGTGATGACATATTGAGAAAATTATGAATTTTATATACCTTTCATGTTACCTATGCATATGTTATTTTCCACTTTGGCTGACCTCATCTGTCAAACATGGACGTTTTGATCAGATGAACATTGCTGAATGATTAGAAGCCATTCCCTTCTGAGAACTAGTTTCAACGGGTGATTGCCTGATGTTGTTCCCATTTAAGAATGGTAGTGTGGTATTTTTCCTTGAGCTATGTAAGTTTGCAGATGGATTGATCAAAACTACTTGTCTGCTAGAAAACAACAAAAGCAAGTATCTGCTTTCTCTTTTAATCAGAAGCAGCGTAGGTTACATTTCAAATATATAAATAAATTTGGGAATAGGGAAATGAAGAAACAAAATACGGCAGTTGAAAGAAGTTCAGTGTAAAAAAATGTAGTTGTGAGAACGAAGCAAAAACTAAACACTGAATATTCCTGACAGATAGAACAACAGGTCTGTTCTTTTCAGGAATCTATGCATTTTATACCCACCATTGTTAAATTTGTAAAATTTTAAACATATCCAGATACTTCTTAAATACTGTAAACTCTCCAGGATCTCCTTGAAGGAGAAGCCAAACTAAAAAAACAAACAAAAAAAAACCCACCCCCCACTGCATCTGGTACCATATGCCTTTTTTTAAAGAAAAAGTATTTGGATAGCATTTGGATTGATATAACTTAAAATCCTAACCTAAAATCTTGGGGGGAGGGAAAGAATGATATAGTCAAATGATTATTTACTATGGGTTAATTTACACAAATGATGATATAGGTGTCAGGTACATAATTTTTAAATTTATTTTTTACTCAGTATAAGTACAAGGATCCTTATCTGGAAGGAGGCCATATTGTGCAATTTGGGAACTCTTAAATGTTTTCTATTCAAGTCAGAATTCCTCACAATGCAGCCAGTTTTTTTTAAAAGAAAGGATTTCTGAATGGAGATTCCTATATATTCAACTCATGCTCAGTGAAATGGGATTTTGAAATGAAGCAGATAATAGGATAAAGTTTAAGCATTAGTATAATGTAATATAAAATCTGACTTCTAGATAGAGATATTCATTGAAGGTGATCCTCAGGTAAATGCTAAATGCAATTCTAAACACAATAGGCCTTTGGAGTATATAAGATTATGATTTGTACTATGTAAATCTAGCAGACCCACTTCAAAATGTCCTTTTTATATTGCTGGAATAAATTTAACTTAGCATTCTAATCCCAAAAGGCGTAGAGTAAATTCATGTATAACCTTCAAGATACTTAATAGATCAGATTTCATTATGGACATATTTCTGAGAGTCTTCATCATAATGGACAACATTTTCATTATCCTAAGACAAGACAAAGAACTGCTTCAAGCCCTTCATAACACTCCACTAAAGAGCCATTTAGTCATAATAACAATAATTGCAGAAGAAAGGTCACTCTTCATAATTTTCCTCTAGGAAGAAACAAAAGAAAATGGCTGAAATCTATACTTTTCCTTTCTTTTTTTTGCCTTCAGTCATACTACATGTCTTAAATGATTTAGTCAGAAGGGCAATGTACAATGGGTTTCATTGATTTAGACTATTTTTTGTCTGCTGAACTGTATGCAATAATTTCCTAAGATTCCTTGGCCATTTTAAATTCAGACAGATGCAAATTGCATAATGCAAAAAGAAAATGAACATAAAATAAAACAATAAAATAAAAAACATTAAAGCCCATTGCGGCTCAATACTAAATTACTCTACATGGAAAAGTAATCAGAAGACACAGACATAGAAAAAAAAAAGATGAATTATAAACTCATTGATCATTATTCTTTCTGCAGGATCACTTCCTTTAAAATCCCCCTAAAACCAATAATGAAGAATGAAAATACTGAACTAACAATCAGCATAATTTAGAAACATTACTTGCTTTTTTATGAAATATTTGAACTGGATGATTTTCTCTAAAATGCAAAATATTGTTCTGTCAGCCTTTCTCCATACTGTAATATTACCTATAGTAACATTCAGTGCTTATCTTGAAATAGTTTAATGTAATTATCATTGTAGATGCAAAAAAAAAGTCACAAATTCTATGTTGTACGAAACTGAAGTATAACAAGAAATCAATTATATTTGAAAAAGAAAGAAAAATGTCTGAAAGCAGCAGGAGAGAACACCAGGATCAGAGCACTTTGATGAACAACCAGCCACTACATTTTATTGCGATATCCCAACTATCTTGTTGGGATAGTTCTTTTCAATGTTTGTTTTTGGATCTCAGTGTTGAGAATGACATAGGTGGCTATTTATATGAGAGCCAGTTTGGAGTAGTGGTTAAGGCATCAGGCTAGAAACCAGAAGAGTGTGAGTTCTAGTTCTGCCTTAGCCATACAGCCACCTACAGTAGGTGACTTCGAGCCAGTCACTTTCTCTCAGCCCTAGGAAGGAGACAATGGCAAACCTCTTCTGAACCCACCCACCCCCCAGAAAATGCAGGGACTTGTTCTAGCAATCTCCAAGAATTGGACATGATTGAAGAAAACAGAATATATATCCGCCTTAGACTTATTCATCCTGCCCAGACCCTGATAACCACCATGCAATAAGACAAGACACTGATCACATCTCTTGTTTGAACTGTCATTTGCCCATGTTGATGTTACCACATTCCAAACCAACATATCACCTCTCCAAGGTGATGTTAAAAAGCAGGGATAAAAACCCACGAAGCTCTGTGTTATGCCACATGAGGTGATCACTTGGCACCTTTTACTACTATCAACTGGTAAGGGACAAAGAGCAGAACCACTGCAAAAAAAATGTATTCCCCAAAACTTACAAATATCCAAAAAGGGTACCATGGTTAATAGTGCCAAAAGCCACCAAGAGGTCTAAAAAAAAAAGGCAACCTATGGTCTCTGCATACCTTGCCAGACCTAAACTGAGTAAAAAACTGTCTAAATATTACACTTCTTCCAGCATACTCAGTAGCTTTCCAACAACCATGGTCTCAATAAACTGCCCCAAGAAATAAAAATTAGAAATAGGATTACAGTTGTAAAAAATGGCTGAGTCTAGGGAGAACTTTTTAACAAGGGGGCATTCATTTAAGGCTGAATTCATGAAATGAGGAATTGCTAATCTTCCATAGGCTGGCCATAATGCACCCTCCGAAATTCCAAGGATGCAGGCTGTAGTTCATGAAATAATTGATTGCACCTATGAAGAATCAAATTGGAAAATCTGAGGGAATCTCTTGGCAAAGAATTGTGAAGTTACTCATAAAGTGTGGAAGTACTTCTACTTGATGTTCTCTCTGCCTGCCCAGAAGGGAGTTGGCTACCCTAAACAAAGCTCCTTCCGAACAGTTCACCACTTGATATGAGAGAAGTGATAGCTGCTTGCCTCTCTTGTAGCTATGACATAAGGCTGAATTTGACTTCATACTTGTTCTTGCTTTTCATCTTTTGATACTGGCATTCCAGGCACTGTTTTTGTTGAGTCATTTCCCAGAATAGCTTAGTAAATAAAAAGCCATCCAGGATCAGCATACACTGAGAGACCACTTGGGAATAATTTCATCAGGAACCCAGACATGAATATAGTTTCTTTTCAGGCCTTCTTACACAACACCTAAAGCTTGAGAAATATAAATAGTGGATTAGAAATAAGGTTATAGAGGTCCACTCAAGTGTATTATCAACCAAGTTATTGGATTACACTTTAATAACATTATGTTTAGGCTGCATACACATTATATTAAATTATAACTCTCTCACGTAAAACAACCCATTCAGTTTTGTCTTTAATTACAAGTCAATATTTATTTTTTCATCTAGATATTGCCTTCCACCCAAACTCCACCCAAACCAGGGGTGGGTTCTAACTTATCTTGCTGCTGGTTCGCTTCTTCCCACACCACGTGGCCATGCCTTGTGGGCGCACGCGCGCTTTGTGCATGCATGCATGCTCATATGCCGCCATCTTTTTTTAAAACAAAAATTAATTTTTTTATATATATATTTTCTTCTGCGCATGCACAGAAGCCAAGTTTCCGGCACTGCGCATGTGTCGCCATCTTGTTTTCGGCTTTTTTATTTTTTTAATTTAAATTTATTTTTTTGCACTGAGCATTCACCTGTGCGCAAAGCGCATGTGCGCCCACAAGGCACGGCCACGCGGCATGGGAGAGAGCGAACCGGCAGCGAGGTAAGTTGGAACCCACCCCTGATTATAAATGTTTCTCAATTGATGCCAATATAACTTTTCTTTCTTTTCTAAAGTCCCTTCATGCATGGAGCAACTGTTCTGCCCCAGCTATCAACCACCAAGAATGCAACACACACAAACTTCAAACACACTGTTGGTTTACTACTGAAGGTCTACTAATTAACGTCTTAGTAGCAGTTTTAAATAAACATACATTTAAAGCAGTCTTTTTTCGAACACTGGCTGTTAATTTAACTTCATTAACAGCCAGTAAGAGTTCAAGAGATAATTGTCTCACTTCTGAAGAAACAAGCTTGCAGATCATAGCAGTTCTTACAGTAGTTGGCAAAACTCCCAGAAATAAATGTGCAGGAAAAAGTCACGGGCTAGAACAAAGGCTGAACAGACTTGACTGGATGCAAAACACAATAATTAATCACAAAAGTTGTTTCCTGCAATATGATTGTGCGTGGTCATGACTTATATAGGCTAAGGGTGTGGCCAGTTAGCCCAAAGCCTTACTCCCAAGGAGACCTCCTCCTGAGTAACCATTCTTGCCTCTTGGCAGCTCTGCGTGCCCGTGCATTCAGAATAGGCTCCTCCTCTTCTTCCTCGTCAGTGATGGGAGCCTCTGGAGGTTCTGAAGGCCCTGGCTGCATCTCTGCCTCTGGCACAGAGTCCACACCAACCTCCTCACTGTCTGACTTGGGTACCAGCTGCACAGACCACCGGCGCATCACCACCACAGCCTCTTCGCTGTCGGAGTCCGCAACCAGCTGCACGGGTTGCCGGCGGGCCACAACAGCAACACTGGAAGGCAATATGAAATCTATCTTCCTGGTAGAATGAAGCCCTAATCCAAGTTTTCAAAAAACACAATGAAAGAGCATTTGTCTAATGTACATATAAGTAGCAGAACCATTTTAGTTCTATATTACTTGTTCCTCCCAACGGACCACAGAATGAAAAAGGAATAGAATGCTTGCTTTAGAACTCTACTACTTAGAGTACTGAATTATAAGGCCTTTAGCTTGCCTAAATTGTAGATTACTCTTGGGTCTCGAAAATTGCTTTTCCTATATAATATAAACTGTTTCAGAAAATAATATGAGTTTATGTTAACAAGCAGGTCTTCATATAACTGTTGTATTGAAAATTGGGAGGGGGAATATTAAAATGGATAAATGAGCTACAAAGGCCTGCATTGCCAAATCCAGTTTTCTTAGTGAAGTGTAAGCAGGCCCTAATACCGGTATGGAGTCACTAAGCATTTTTGTCACGCAGTTCACTTTATGTCATGGAAAGACATTCATATTGAAATACAGCTAGAGGTAATATTCTACTATTTGTCAAATCACATGTGTGGCTATGTAGCAAGCTCACACCGAATATAATGGATTGTACCCTCCAGGTAGGATCACTTACTAAAATGGGCTTTGTTTTATTGTTTAATAAACATAAGTGAAGCCTGGTATCCTTGATTGAGGCTGTACATTCCCTGAAAGCACAAAACTGAATCCGCTCTTTAAAATATGCCTTATCATGATGTAAACACATATTGTAAGTGTTTCAGCTCACTGAGCTTGGGAGAATGCCCTATTAGAGCTGAATGCAGATTTGGCATTTTGTGTTATAATGAATGCAAGTGCATCTTCCTGTATTTATTTATTTGAGGAGAGATGCTGTTTTTAAAGTAGCAATTCTTGCTTTCCGTTCATCAACTTGTTATGGCTTGTTCAAGCTTATTTTACTTTTTATTTGCATGCCACCTTGTATATGTCCTTTTCTTCTTCTCTGTATTATTTTTTTTCTGTCATATTTCAGCAAAGGAATATGACCAGAATACATACAGATTGTAGAGCTGATTCAAAATCAAATGACATCTTTTCCCAATGTTGTACAGATGTCTGAACTTCCTGAATATGATATGATATGATACTGGGAGATTCTGTCAGGAAGTCCACATGTGGAAGCCAGGGGTGGGTTCCTCCTGGTTCAGACCGGTTCGCCTGAACCGGTAGCAACCCGCTGGTGATGTCACAATGACGTCACTGAACCGGATCGGTCGGTGCCGGTCCGTGGGGGCTGTCATCTTTTTTTTTTAAATTTATTTTTTTTAATTTATTTTTTCCTTCTGAGCATGCGCAGAAGCCGACTTCCGGCACTGTGCATGCGGTCGCCATCTTTTTTTCAGCTTTGTTTTTTTTGGGGGGGGTTGTTACTGCGCATGCGCACGCGCAAAGCACGTGCGCGCCCATGAGGTGCGCCCACGCGGCGCAGGAGGGAGCGAACCGGCAGCGAGGTAAGTTGGAACCCACCCCTGGTGGAAGCTACCCAAGTTAGGAAAAATTAGGTTAAAATAATGTAATTCATTGCTAACCACTTCCTTTTTATCATGGGGAGCCATTCAGATGAAAGTTCTGAATATAATAGCAAAATACGGAGCTGCTAAATATCTCATTTCCTATTCATGAAGAAAATAAACATTCTGACAGTGACTGCTGCCCAAAAGATGATGGATGTCTATTAAAAAAAAATAGTGTCTTTACTTATTTTATTCTATTATGCTACTCATCCCTCACCATTATTTACCATTAACCATTATTTACATTGTGGGCATTTCAGCTTTTGAAATGTTGAGTTGCTGGTAACAGTTAAAAGGTAGCTCACATCATTTGAGCAAAAAAAACCAGATTCCTAAATTAAAATAAATATATTTCACTTTATTATATACAGAATGTAACAAATAATAATATAACTTAGACTTAGACTAACTTTATTGTCACTTTGAATGTACACTAATCGGCATACATTAAAATGAAATTTCATTGCATACAGCTATCAAAGGGTCTTCACCTCTAATATACACTACATAAACATGACAAAATAAATAAATAAATAAATAAATACCAAATTATGCATATACCCACATATATTATATAACATGGTGAAACAACACAGTTTAGTTTGGATGTAAACATGTACATGGCGAGAGAAACAAATCTTGCGAGTTTACCAGGTGGATGGCATAGCGAACAAAGCAGTTACAGAATCTGATAGTCCTGCTAGAAATACTTCGAAACCTCATCCCAGAGGGGAACAACAGAAACAGACCATGAAGTGGGTGTGTGGGGTCTCTAACAATGCTTTGAGCTCTAAGCACACAGCATTTTTAAGCGGTATCCTGAATGACAGGAAGTGAGTTTTCTATAATCTTCTCAGCTGTCCTTACCACTCTCTGAATGAACTTTCTGTCTGAGGCACTGCAGCCATCAAACCAAACAGTAATGCAGTTTGTTAAAATGCTCTCAATCATGCCTCTGTAAAAAGTGGCTAGTATAGAAGGAGAAAGATGTGCTCTCCTCATCCAACGCAGGAAATTTGCATGCTGGTTTGCACGCTTCACTAAGGATAACGTGTGGAGAGACCAGTTCAGATTGTTAGTTATCTGCACCCCCAGATACTTAATACTGTTGACCACTTCTACAACTGCATCCTTGATACTGAGTGGAGTATGACCATGCTGGCTCTTTCTAAAATCTACAATGATCTCCTTTGTTTTATTAACATTTAGAACAAGTTTACTTTTATTGCACCAGTCCATCAGAGCCTTCACCTCTTCCCTATATGCATCTTCATTACGTGTATCCTCTGAGCTTACTGTGGAGATAAAATAAAATAATAGGGATAAACAGACTAAAAGTTTTTAGAAAATGATACAGGATAACCTTAAGACAGGGGTGAAATTCAAAATTTTTCCCTACCGATTCTGTGGGTGTGGCTTGGTGGGCGTGGCAGGGGAAGGATACTGCAAAATCTCCATTCCCACCCCACTCTGGGGCCAGCCAAAGGTGGCATTTGCCGGTTCTCCGAACTACTCAAAATTTCCACTACCAGTTCTCCAGAACCCGTCAGAACTTGCTGAATTTCACCCCTGCCTTAAGACCATTCAAGGGGAAAAAAAGTATAATTAGGGAAAAAAAACAAGTATTAAAATTCAGAAGTTTACCATTCTGCTGAAAAATATTTCTATGTGTTCTGAATTTATTCATTGTTATCTCTTCAGTTCATCTTTCCACCAAAACTGTCTGCATACTTATGATTCAATCACTTTGAATTTCATGTTGGTCCTACAGTAGCTATGCCGATGCACTTAAGAGCAGTTTTCAAGATATATCCTGGTTGTTCATTTGCAACAACAACAAAAAGTAAACCATAACAATAAAAGTTCCAATTGAGAATGATATTTTTTAAAAATATAACTACTTCACTAGGACAAAAACAGTAGCATCAAGCAATCTTCTTTTATATAGTTTAGAGCATCTGAGAGTTGTTGAAAATCCAGATTTGGATGCATTTCATACACACTTAAAGATGTGAAACATGCTCATACAACAGCTGGCAAGCTATCGTGCATATTTCAGGATTGCATCATAAAAGAACTTGTCAACAACTATTCATAGTTCACTGAAATTAGAACTTTATAAACAATGCAGCATATTTTTCTGTGCCAGGAGATGGCACTCATTCTATTAAATATCTACGTATGTGTGTATGTGTGTATGTGTATATATATATATATATATATACACACATACACACACACACATACATACACACACACACACATACATATACATATTCATATACATGTGTGTGTGTTTGTGTGTGTGTGTGTGTATATGTGTATATATATATCTATGTATGTATGTATGTGTGTATGTGTGTATGTGTGTGTGTATATATATATATATATATTTCAGGGTTCAAAAAAATATAAGACAGGTTCTTATTTTCGGGGTAACACGGTATACATATGTGTGTGTGTGTGTGTGTGTGTGTGTGTGTGTGTGTGTGTGTGTGTATTTAAAAGGAAAAAAATATAGATATATCTTCTTCCCTGGAACAAGCGGATAGGGAGAGAGATCCTGTGGCTCAGAGGCTAAAGCATTTGCCTAACAAGGCAAGTGGCCCAGGTTCTAATCCTATAAGGGGTAAGGCTAGCTGATGAGAGCTAAATATTGTATTGTATTGTATTGTATTGTATTGTATTGTATTGTGTGTGTGCACACACACACACACACACATACACATACACACATACATACATACACACACACCAATATATATATTGAAATTATATAATTTTCCTAAAATGTATCTTTTTGATCAGTTAAGACAGAACACAAACAAATAGAAAATAATAATAATAAAAGAATGAAGGCACCAAAGGAAAGGAGAAAGGAACTCTAAAGAAATAATGAGTTCAATATGTAAAATGTAAGAAATTTCTTTTTAATAAAACAAAAAATTATTTGTGTCTCTTATTTAAATAAGGAAACGTACTTCTACTAAATGTAATAAACAGAAGCTTCTTTCAGTCTCTTGATTTGTAGATTATCTGAAAACATTTTTATCAAAAGTTTGGAATATGCACAAAACAAGTATCATGAAAAAGTTTTAAATATGCTCTATGCACTAAGAGTTGCAAGGAAAAGAAAGGGAAGGGAAGGGAAGCAGGGGTGGGTTCTAACTTACCTCGCTGCTGGTTCGCTTTCTCCCACGCCTCGTGGGCGCGCCTCGTGGGCGTGCCTTGTGGGCATGCGCGCGCATGTGCAGTGCTGAAAAATCCAAAAAAATTTCCCCCCCCAAAAAAGCTGAAAACAAGATGACGATGCATGAGCAGTGCCGGAAATTCGGCTTCTGCGCATGCGCAGAAGAAAAAAAATTATATAAATAAAAATAAAAATAAAAAAATTCAAAAAAATTCAAAAAAAAAAAAAGATGGCGGCGCCCCCAGACCGGCACCGACCGAACTGGCTCCGTGACATCACCGTGACGTCACCAGTGGGTCGCTACCGGTTCGGGTGAACCAGTCCGAACCGGGAGGAACCCTCCTCCGCCACCAACCCGATGATAAATCATGTTTCACCCATATCTGCAAATCATATTCAAAAACAAACAAAGGAAGGAAGGAAGGAAGGAAGGAAGGAAGGAAGGATTATGCTTTTCCTTTGTTCTATTTGTTCCCTTTCAAAATGACATTAGGAATTTTTCATTGAATGCAGAAAACAAGTAACCTCTTCCCAATGATTCTCTATCTGTCTCTATTGTCCAATCTGTGCTTTTATCAGCTCAGATTGCCTTGCCATCTTGATAGCTTTGTGAAGGATTAAGTCATCTATTAACTGCATTTTCTCAGATAATTCCTTATCTGAAATCCCAAACATAAAGCTGTCTCTAAGATAATCTCCTCTCCGCTCTGCAAACTCAGTATTACTGGTTCGTACAGGCCTCTAACAAATGACTGTACTGTCTTTTTGGTTTCTCTGCTCTTTGATAAAAACAGATCTGTTTATACAGTATATTTTTTTAGGGATGAAATGGGCATCAGATTTGGCCATGACTATTTCATAATCATTCCTTTCAGCTTTAGAGATGTATTAGCTTCTTTGCCCATCAGATATAGGAGAAAGCTTACAGTACTTGTATTATTTCTTTTTTCCTTGAACAGCTTCATAGCTCATCAGCAAAACTTCCTTTCCCATCCAATCATATCAATGGAGTGTAAAAGCAAAAAAGCCTCTATTGATGACAGGTAAACTGTAGCAAGGGGCTAAATACAAATTGGCAATACCATCATGTGCACATAGGGAGGAAACAAGATTTAACCATATTCACTGATTCTAACTTATCTTGGTTAGACTACATATTGCTTAGGCAATGTACATCTGTTTACATTTAATTGTGAGATTTTGGAATTTACCTAAAACAAATGTCATATTTCCCTATTTGAAATTCAGCAATTTTATAATTGGAAATTGTTCTCAAATTTTCATTTAGCATGGGGGACTATTGAAAAGTCAAGTGAAGCCACACAAAATTAATAAATTGCCATCAGTGCAATACCTCTGTTATGTTTTGACCTCCAAATAAAGTCAATTTCCAATTCTTCCCTGGTAAACTCAAGCGGAAGGAAATAAACTTCTTGGAAACAAACATAAAATTATCACAATAGTAATAATTCAGAATTCTTACAGCAACAGTGCAATAAATAAATAAATATCTCAGAACAATTGTCTTCAAGTTATTTTAGTCTCAAGCAAGAATAACATTAAACATGACTGGGATCAGTGTAGTGAATCCTTTCTTTGACTTTATAACAGCAAGGTATACTGACGAACTTGAAACTAACTATGCACCCTTGCTTGTACAATTGCATATTCTGGGTCAGCTTCTTTCCCCAAGGCCCTTTTCGCTGAGCATATGTCCCAGCTGACCAATCCATAGGCCTTTTTACTTCATTGCCTTGAAACTTCATGATCACTTGAAGCTTGCTTTCTCATCCCAAATCTTTCCTATGGGCTATATTCCGTGTCCCTAGATCAGTGATGGCGAACCTTTTAGACACCGAGTGCCCAAACTGCATGTGCGCGCATGCCCAAATGGAAAGGTGCGCATGCGTGGACATGCGTGAAAGTGCACATGCGTGGACATGCGCGCATGCGCAGTAGAAACCTGAAGACCAGATGGATGGCGGGAGGCGGGGCATCCCAACACCGACAGCGCAGCAAGAGGTAAGATCTTTTTCTTTCGTGAGTTTTTGTTTTGTCATTTGCAGGGAAACAGAAGCTCACAAAAGAAATGCCATGGAGATCTGACCTGGGGCGACGGCACGCATGCCAGCAGAGAGGGCTCTGCATGCCACCTCTGGCACACGTGCCATAGGTTCGCCATCACAGTCCTATATCATCTTCTTCTTCTTCTTCTTCTTCTTCTTCTTCTTCTTCTTCTTCTTCTTCTTCTTCTTCTTCTTCTTCTTCTTCTTCTTCTTCTTCTTCTTCTTCTTCTTCTTCTTCTTCTTCTTCTTCTTCTTCTCCTCCTCCTCCTCCTCCTCCTCCTGCTCCTGCTCCTGCTCCTGCTCCTGCTCCTGCTTCTTCTGCTTCTTCTGCTTCTTCTGCTTCTTCTGCTTCTGCTTCTTCCTACTCCTACTCCTCCTACCTCTTCTTCCTTGAATCCTTGGTTGAGTATGTACAAATTGCTTCAAATGGCCATAGAGAGAAGAATCCCACTTACCTCCTTCTTAAATTCTTTTTCTGCAAACACCTTTTCCTTTCTTGTCAAAGAGAAAGAAAAAAACCCACATTAATAGTTCCATAAGAAAGAAAGAAAAAGAAAAAATAGGATACCCTTCTCAAAATATATTTTTCACTTTTTTTGCTGTAGCACTTTTTATGTGTTCTTTCTTCTTCACTTTAACAATGTATGTATCGTTGCCACTATGAGTTTTGTGGGGTTTTTCTCTCTTTTCTTTTATTTATTAAAAAGCATTTACCGTATTTTTCAGAGTATAAGACGCACCGGAGTATAAGACACACCTTAGTTTTTGGGGAGGAAAATAAGAAAAAAGCTGATTGGTGGGTGGATCATGCTCCCGGAATACCCCCAATCAGCTGTTCTCAGAGGTGAATTTTAGCAACAGGTTCTTTGGTTGTGAACTCTGCGCCTTGCTTTTTTTTCTGTCTCTGAAACCTCCGTTTGAGAGGCTGGGCAGGGCTACATTCGGAGTATAAGACGTACCCAGATTTTCACCCTCTTTTTTTGGGGGGAAAGGTGCGTCTTATACTCCGAAAAATATGGTATTTTCTTTCTTTAGTCCTTCAGCCTCATACTCCGGCTTTTCTAAGCTTCTTTTCCCTCCTTCCATCAAAATCTCTGGCACTGATGCCCAGTCAGCTCAGCTGTCATTCTTCTAATCTTTTTATTGTTCTTGCTCAATTTGAGTTTCAATTTTCCATTTAAGTTTTATTTTTGATCTTTTCCCTTTTGGGGAAAATGCCTTCCCATCCCAAACTCTTTGCATTTTTCCTATTTTTCTTTTTAATCTGTTGCCACAAACTCACAATTGCTAATTGCAGCCAGAGGCTTGCATAATTTTAGTAAATCAATAACTAAATATTTCTTATAAGAAATTAGAATGGAAAAGTATACAAAATATTTGTGTCTCCTTATTCGTATTAAAAGTGAAACTCAAACCTCCTTTTAGATCAGTCCTCTTCAATGCTATTGCCCTCCAGATGTCCAAACATCTGGAGGTCACCATGTTGGGAAAGGCTGATCTAAATAAAGAAAAGAGCTGATATCAAAACAATGTTTGTGACAAGAAGAAAAAAAAATGAAAGCATTCTCCAAATGAAGAAATCTAATTATTTTACTACTATCAACAGAAAATAAAAGATTTGCACTGATTGCACTGCTGTGATGATAAATAGACTCTGCTTCTTCGTTAATAATATTGTTTCTGTCTGCAGCACTAAAGGCTTGATAGATGATGTGGTTTATATTATTTGATATGTTGCAGATGGTTGCCCATAATCCCCAAACACCATAATTGATCTGACAGAATTTGCTGTGGACAATACGGTTTGCATAGATATCCTATTCACTTTCGTACAATATACTACGGTATATCACAGTATAAAAATATGGTTTTCAGTAGACATAGGAGCATGTAAAGTATTTTAATATTATAATAATATGTAAAATCAGCATTGCATATGCCTTTTAAATCTATAATCTTAGCATGGGAACCAACTGGCTCTAAAGCAGTGCTTACAAATTACAATGCATAGAGATGCTTCCAGGACATGTAAGAGAATTTAATAGGTAACTATCTTAAATCAAGTTTCACTAGGAAAATAACTAAACAGTTGTATTGGACAATGATTGCTTAAGCACAAAATGATGGATCCAGTACTGGGAATCCTTTATCAACTTTTTCATCAGATTGTTAAATAAAGGTTGGCTCAGTCTTACCTCTTGTTATTTATTTTCAGACTGTGTTATGTAATAATAAAATAATTTTAGAAAGAAATAGAGAGGGGGAAAAACATAAATTGAAAAGATAAATGCCAATACTATATGATATTTCAGAGTCTTTTCTGATTGTCCCTTTTCAGTGTAGTCCTTCCATCATTATTTATTTGTGACATATATGCACTGTTTCAGTCTAAGTGAACTTTGTGTTTTATAAAATATATAAAATACAAGAGTATTGCAGTAATGACATAATACATAAATCATTATAATCATTAAATAAAGCCTACACTAATGGCTCCAGAATCAATTCTGAAAAGTCATCAGGAATTATATATATATAAAAAAACAGCATTACATATTTCTGCAAAGCTATGAAGATTTTGTCCCTTCTCACCCCTGATGATCACCTGTTTAATAGAAGAAAAGCCCCAAACAAAAAGCCTATCCTTAGGGCCCCTCCCAGCACATTTCCTGCAGGGGTGGGTTCTGACTTACCGCACTGCCAGTTCGCTTCCTCACGCGCCGCCCGGGCGGGCCTGCATGCACAGTGCTAAAAACCAAGCTTCTGTGCATGCGCAGAAGCAAAAACAGCTTCTGCATGTGTGCAGAAGCAAAAAACAAGATGGCACCGCCTATGGCGCTGCCGAGAGAGCCGGTTCGGGGACGTGTCCAGCTGGCCATCACTGCCAGTTCAGCGAGCAGGGGGGAATTCCCGCTACCGGTTCTATAGAGCTGATCCGAACTGGCAGGAACCCACCTCTGATTTCCTGATAGGTACAGGCCTTGACTAGGCAGCTTCTGTCAGTCCAGATTGCATGGGCAGATTTGATTAGCAAATGGTGGTCTCTTAGATTCTCATCCCCATTTAGTAAAGGCTTTAAGCACTAGAATTTTACTTGAAAAATAATGGTAGGTCTCAGATGGTGCAATATGGCATCACCGAGACTGACAGGGAAGCTAACTGGTTATGGCACAGCTTCTAGCACCAATGTTGTTGTTTTTTTCAGCATCATCATGAAATCATAATATGTCTTCATTTGCTGTTGTTTTGCATTTTTGTCTGGCTCTATTAGTTTAAAATACCTGAGTTTCTAATGGTTTTTAAATAACTTGTGGTTAGTTTTTACTATAAATTTGGAATGAGTATAATATTGATAACATAGGATTGATTTCTTAATTTCCATAATTTAATTTCATTTCAGCTAACTGTAATTGTCATATCCCAAAGAGAGATAGCGAAAAAATGAAATGTTTTTTTTTAAAACTAGTCTTTTTCTTTTGAAACAGTTTTGTAAATCTTTTCTTTGTCTAATACATTATTTTTGGAGATTATATATTCCCTTTATGGTTGGTGGTTCCACATTGTTATGGCACAGGGGTCCCCAAACTTGGCAACTTTAAGACTTGTGGACTTCAACTCCCAGAATTCTCCAGCCAGCTGGCTGGAGAATTCTGGGAGTTGAAGTCCACAAGTCTTAAAGTTGCCAAGTTTGAAGACCTCTGTTATAGCAGGTGCAAAATAGCAGGCATTTTGTTGTTTGCTGAGTTCAAGATTTGTCCTACATTGAGATTTTACATCTCTATTCTCTATTTCCTCTCTCACCTGTGAATTTGAATGTGCTACCTAACTGCTGATATGGATGTCCCCAGAAGGTTAGAAAAACAAAAGTTGTGGTTAGAGCTTAATTTCATTTTTGAACAGCTTGAATGGTCTCAGTAACCCCAGGGTCATTGCAGCTTTTTCACAAAGGTTGACAGATGTTCAGATTTGATAAAACTGCATGCATGGACATAAACCAGTAAATGAACACTTTAGTTCAAGATCTCTCAGTATTTCCATAAAATTCTTAAGGTGTTATTTAGTATTACATAGCATTATAAATACATTCATTGTTCAATATTTCTGGGGCATTAAAAATAAACAGTTAACAGTTCATAAAGTATTGCGTTCTACTCAGTATAAGGTAGACCTTGTTTTTTCTTTCATCTCATTTATTTACTGAATTAATTTATCATAAGAGGGTAAGAAGAAAATGTAGAAAAAGAAAAATGATTTAAGAGAGGGAGATAAGAGAGATTATTTAACACAAACTGAATCCCAATATTGCTAATCCAAGAGTTACAGTGGCCTTGGAATGTTACTAATCCCACTATGACTAATGGAATGGCTGCCATTAGCCAGCAATTCTACACCAAGTCACAGGTAGATTGGGACCTCCTATTGCATAAGGGATCCTTCCCTAATGTAAAGTTAGATGTTACCCACAAATACAAATTTTCAAACGAGCTACTCTTTCCAAAGCTATCGTAATTCATTTAAAAATTTTAAAATAGTCATCATTTAATGACCAACTACTTAACAAATCTTTGAAGTTACAACAGCCTTGCAAAGGGTGCTTTATAATCTGAAAAACACTTCCAACTGTCATAGAAAACATTGTGCCACCTCCTTGCAACCAGGTGACCGTATTTCAGGTGCATGGCAACTGGCTCATGTTTATAACTGGTTGCAGCATCCCGCAGTCACATGACTGCAATTTGTGACACTTGTTGCTGCTTTCCCCAAACCCCTGTTGGATATGCTGGATTTTCTTAGTGAACATGTCATTCATTTAATGACTATGGTGACTTGTTTTAAGATCGTCATAAAATTGGTCATAAAATTGAGTCAGGTCACATGGTAGCCTACATTGACAAGGCAGTCAAGAACTGCCTTGACTTATGAGGAATTAGGGTTGTTAAAGAACTACCTATATCAACTTAGATAGTCCTGAAGCCTTGGACAACGATGACCACTTACTTTATAGCAGTATCATGACATGCTTTGTGTTAGCCCAGTCTTCAATATGGGGCAAAGTGGGACACATAAGGTACTTTGAACTACTTTTATGCAGACCATGCTGGTTATGGGGCAAGGCTTAGAGTAGACTGGGCTGCTTTTTTTTTCATGCTAATTTTTTTTACCTGAGTATTGAATTATCTAATTTTACTAAATACATTTTTTTTTTCAAATCCACCAACAAGCCCTTATTTACCTCACCTTCTCAATTATCTTTAGAGAGGAAATTTGGGCACAGTGAATAATCTTGAGATTAATTCAATCACGGTTGATTTGATGGTAGGAATGCTTTGAAAATATGGATAGGGCATGACATAAAGATTTTCAGAATATTAATGATAACTTGCTCAGGATTCAAGGACTCATCTTCATGCTATTTTGAATTTTATCTTGCAGACTATGCTGTAGTATATAAATAAATGTCACCCAACTCTGTCCACTTACTTACCATCTCTACTTGTAACTGAATTTAACTTAATAAGATGCCTACAGGAAAAAAGCTGTAGTCAAAAAGTACATAGAAATGTACACAGATAGGACATGCCCTCATGTTCCTTTACATAAATTAATAAAATCCCTTATTGTTTACATGATCACTGCTTGACTTCACCTGAATAAATAAAGCCCTGACAGCTAATATATCTGAAGTTCTTTTGAATTTGAACATGCCACTAGTCGAGTTGGTAGGATGGTGCCTCTGTAAAAAGGAAGACTTGATAGCAAGTTTCCCTTTTCATGTAGAACAAATAGCATTATTGGTTGCTTATCAACAGAGACACTCCAGGAAAGGACAGAGCATTTGTCACAATCAAATCATGTTCTAAAGGAGCATTTCTTCGAGTTTGTACATTAGTGTCAATAATAAATCTTTGGCTCCTTCAAAGAACCTCATTAATTAATGTGAAACTTTCTGAACCATCAAAAGAGTTTGGAAAATGCAGTGCATACCTTCTGTCAGGGGTGAAATCCAGCAGGTTCTGACAGGTTCTGGAGAACCGGTAGCGGAAATTTTGAGTAGTTCGGAGAACCAGCAAATACCACCTCTGACTGGCCCCAGAGTGGGGTGGGAATAGAGATTTTGCAATATCCTTCCCCCAGGAGTGGGGAGGGAATGGGGATTTTGCAGTATCCTTCCCCTGGAGTGGGGTGGGAATGGAGATTTTGCAGTATCCTTCCCCTGCCACGCCCACCAAGCCACGCCCACCAAGCTACACCATGCCCACCAAGCCACGCCCACAGAACCGGTAGTAAAAAAAATTGGATTTCACCACTGCCTTCTGTGTTATACAATTAAGTTTCAGACGTACAATTTATTGCACATTTTGAAAATAATAAATAAATGTTAGCTGATTCTAATTGTGATTTTATTATTAAATATCTGTAATGAATGCTCTTATATTATAACTTTATTCACTAGAATGTAAGGTTTTAAAATTACACACTGAGGTTCCCAATGAGAAGTTATTGTTAATATTATGGAGATCAGATGTTACAAGCATATGCTAATCTTAAATACATTGTTGATTCCTCTTCATGAAATCCAGTAAAGAACATGAGGAGCATTGGATTTTTCTTATAGAACACAATAGATGGCAAAGCATATTATATTGTTTTATACTATTCTAAGTATTATTCAGAGTCAGAAGTAAAATGTGCTAAGTACAGTACTTCTGCATGCTACTGTATAATAGAATAGCTACAGATAGTCTTTGTTAACAACCATTCATTCGGCAACAATTCAAAGTTATGGCAGCATTAAACAAGTGGTACTTATACATGGTTTCCAAAGTTACAGCTGTTGTCACATGATTAAAATTCTGTTGTCACATGATTAAAATTCAAGTGCTTGGCAGCCCACCCACACTTATAAATACAGGGATGCTTCATTACCCCTTATGTAGCACCAATATGTCTTGATGATTACCTGCACCAGGAACAGGAGATGAATTCAAAGCACTATAAGTTTATTACAAGCTACCTATACACAAGAATCTGATCTCCCTCAAGACAAATTGGCGCTATATAAGAATCAACAGAATTCATGTGGGGACTGGACTTAGGTCTTGTAACTGCATAAGAATTCCAAACCGATGACATGTTTGATCTTGTGTTTGGGCTTCTCCTGTCATCTCCTACAGCCTCCTATGTCCACACTTTTGTCTGTCCTGCTTCTTGACAGTACTGGCAACCCAACAACATTGCCAAAAAGGCACTAAGAGTAGTCAATCTAATCTTGCGTAGCTTCTTCTCTGGCAATATTACACTGTTAACCAGAACATTCAAAACATTCGCTAGACCAATTCTCGAATACAGCTCACCTGTCTGGAACCCGCACTGCATATCGGACATTAATACAATTGAGAGAGTCCAGAAATATTTCACGAGAAGAGTCCTCCACTCCTCTGCTCTCAACAGAATACCTTATTCCACCAGACTTGAAATCTTGGGCTTAGACAACTTAGAACTACGTCGCCTTCGATCTGAACTAAATGTAGTTCATAAAATTATCTGCTACAATGTCCTACCTGTCAATGACTACTTCAGTTTCAACCGCAACAATACACGAGCACACAATAGATACAAACTTAATGTAAACCGCACCAAACTCGACTGCAGTAAATACGACTTCAGCAACAGTGTGATCAATGCCAGGAATTCACTACCTGACTCTGTTTTTTCTTAAAAAAAACAAAAAAACTTTAACC
>QLTV01003974.1:601115-617563 GCA_003457575.1 Thermophis baileyi
TTCATCCAGTTTATATGGATACTTTTGGTTTTTTTTTCTACCTAAGTGTAGGACTGTACTTTTCTCTACATTGAATGTCATTTTCTTAGATAGGGCCCAGTGTTCATGTCTGTCAAGATCCATCTGGATCTTAAGCCTATCTTCTAGGGTGTTAGCTATTCCTGCCAGCTTAGTATCATCTGTAAATTTGGTAAGTTCCCCTTCTATTCCCTCATCTAAGTCATTTATGAAGATATTGAAGAGTACTGGGCCTAAGACGGAACCTTGTGGTACCCCACTGCTTACTTCTCTCCGTGTAGACTTAGACCCATTGTGAACTACTCGTTGAGTACAGTTAGTCAGCCAGTTGTTAATCCATCTGGTCGTGTAGCTGTCTATCCCACTTTTTTCTAGCTTACGAAGAAGTAGGTTGTGGTCTACTTTGTCGAATGCTTTGCTGAAGTCTAAGTATATTATGTCCACAGTATTTCGCTGGTCTACTACTTTAGTCACAGTGTTGAATAATGAAATGAGATTGGTGTGGCATGATTTGTTCTTAACTAACCCGTGTTGGCTGCTGGTTATTACTTTGCTTGTTTCTAGGTGGTGGCAGATCTGTTTTTTAATTATCTTTTCCAGTATTTTCCCGGGTATTGATGTTAGGCTGATACATATTGTATCAGCCTAACATCATACATACAAAATACATATTGTGCCCTTTAGTAAAGTTCTTTTAAAAATGGGGGAAGGAGGGGCTATAGCTATACTTTAAAGAAGAAGTAGCAATAGTTTTTCCAAGTCTCTCTGCTTTTTGTGGTTGGCTTTGTAGCTTTGTAAGCATTCAAAAACCATAATTAACTAGAAGATCATAAAATGCCACGTGCAATGTCTTTTATACTATAAATGGTGCATGATAAATGAAATTCTTTTCTTGATATGGGTAATTTTTGAAAAGGCCCATATTTTACTATGCAGTTTGAATCTTGCCCTGATAGAGGACATTCTTTGTCAAACCCATAATTAGCTATTTTTTTTTTCTGATTTAAATGATCTGTTGTTCTTGGCCAACCACTTTAGGGTTCATTCAGTAGATGGTTGACATCAATGCCCAGTATATCTTTCTGCAGTTCACTCAAATCATTACAACCTGTATTAGGTCCTTCTGGAAGATAAAGGAGTGCCTAGTCTCCTGAAAACTTATAAAAGAATGTTGTTAGCAAGAGCAAGGGACAAAAAACATTTTAAATGTACAATCTCTATCTATGTGTTCTACATTTTGATAGCAGCAATTATTAAACCAGATTGAGATAGATAGTTTTAACTTATGAAAAATAACATGGCAATGTTCCATTCTCTAATGAATTTCACCGATCCTGAGTTTATAAATTGTGAAGGAAGCTTGTTTGTATTATTATCGCGCTGCCTAAACCTGTACTATCATTTGCTTTTGTTGTACTGCACTTTCATTTTCCGTGTCACAAACAACCAAGAAAAGCTAATTATCAGAGAACCTAATTATTGGTAGTTTAGGAAATAAACATGAGGTTTAACAGTGTTGCATTTTAAACAACCATATTAATCAAAGGACCTAATCAAGTTATTGAACATTGCATTAGCGTATTTTAAAATTGATACGACATCTTTAAAATGCCCCCATAAGCAAAGCTCTCATGTTTCACTGTCATTATTCAGCTCTGGTTTATTATACTGCTCTAATTTTTAATCTGCTTGAAAGCTACTCATCAAAGTTCATCCATCTGACAGGCATACCTTAATAGTATGAGGGATGAAATTCAAATGAAAAATATTCATGCTCACAAAAAGGTAGTTGAAAATCTAATGTTCAGTAGATGCCATAGATCTACTGCTCTCAGCATGACATCATTGTCCAGTCTTGTGAGTTCAGTAGTTCAGCCTTGCAGTATATTATGTAGAAATAATGGAAGTTAAAAGCTCCAGCTAAGTAGGAATAACAACAATGGCCATCACACAGCCTTCATATTTCCAAAGATTTCTTACCATAAAGACATAAATTAAGAGATTTATGAATCAATTAAGATTCATATTCAAATTTACAATGTGATTCAAAGAACTAATTGGATTTGTAATATAGTTTAAAGAGTCCAGTTAATTCAGTTTATGTTTATGATTCAGATTTTTGAATCAATTCAGATCAAAGAACAAATTCAATGTGTTTCATTGCATGCACCACGCAATGGTAATTAAGCTGAATTACCTTCTCAAATTAATTTGGCAAATTAATTTGATTAATTTTATTCAATCAAATATTCAGTATGAAGGAGTGATTTAATTAAAATGCCAGTGAATTGAAACTTTGCATCAAAGTTTCCTATGGATTGGATTTAGCCCATTGTTTATGTACTAATGGAAACAAAGATGGAGGGAGAGAGGGAGGAAAGAAGGAATGAAGGAAGGATCACAAATAGCAGAGTATCAGTGTGACATCATTGTAAGCATTATTATTTTCTCTGAGAGCAATGAAAGAATAAAATGAGAAATATACAGTACTTACAGTATTTACAGTGTCATAATTAGCAGATAATTCCAGTAAAGAAAACTGGAATGATGCTGTCAGATTTAGTGAGAAAGAAAAAATTGGGAATCTTTTAAAAGTTTAGATAAGTCCAGGGGAATGAGAATAGGAGTTAACCTATTACAGTGATGGCAAACCTTTTCGGCATTGAGTGCCCAAACCGGAACGCGCGTGCATGCCGTGCATGTGTGTGTGCCAGAGCGCCAGAAACCCAAAGACCAGCTGGCCGGTGCGTGCATGCCTGTTTTATGGCCATTTTGGGGGTGTTTTCAGGCCATTTTTCAGGCCAAAAAACGGGCTGAAGATAGCCCAAAAAACAGCCTGGTTTTTTTTGCCATTTTCCAGGCCATTTTCAGGCTGTTTTCTGGCGCTCCGGCACCCACGAAGACCAGCTGGCCGGCATGCATGTGTGCATCATAAACCAGAAGAGCAGCTGGCAACGGCGTGCGTGCCCACAGAGAGGGCTCTGCGTGCCACTTCTGGCATGCGTGCCATAGGTTCGCCATCACGGACCTATTATATCCAAGCCCATTTGAGGGGTGGTAAGAAGAGTTCATTTCCCCATATGGATATTGGTAAGCAGGTCCTTTATTCCAAAGTTGCATTATGATATCACTGAACAGCTATCCTGTGTGATTGTTAGAATAGAATAACAGAGTTGGAAGGGACCTTGGAGGTCTTCTAGTCCAACCCCCTGCTTAGGCAGGAATCCCTACACCACTTCAGACAAATGGTTATCTAACATCTTCTTAAAAACTTCCAGCGTTATAATAGAGAGTATTTGAATATACAACTGCATACATGAAGATATTTTTTTGCAAACCCAAATTCTCAGAGTTCCAGGTTGTAACCTTTGTGCAGATACAAAGACTTCTTTCTCAGAAAATCATGATGTATTCATAAAGATTGCTTCTTTGCTGACATAACATGATACAACTTCATAATAGAGAGGAGCAAGTTACCACTCATATATTTTTGTAACACTTGAACAGACCATCAGGCCCATGTAGCTTCACAAACTGCATGAATGATGGCATTTTTTTAAAAAAAAAATTATTGTAATTCAAAAGACATCAAAAATATTCCAAGCTGCAAGATAAAACATAGGTTTTGAATAAGAGAATCTCATTCAGGAACTGATCTATTCCTACTTCATGCTAAGAACTAACTAACTAACTAACTGATGGTTAATTTGGTACCTTAGTCTATATATATGAAAGCGAAAACCACTCACGCATTAATCACGAAATCTCCAGAACAGTAAAGCCTACAAACTTGAAATTTGCCACGTATGTTCCTCTTGGCTTCTAGGTGCTCACTAAGAAAGGATTTTTCAAAATGACCATCGGAGCATGAGTATTTCTTATATTATTATTAACAAGCTCTGATGCTAAGGAGTTCTACTCCCCCCTCCCCACCTGAAAAGAAATCTGATCCAAATGCAAAACACAAGCAGAGGAGTTTCAGTTTCGCTTTTGCTTTCACAGCAACAAGCAGCTTTACTACAGAACAGTTGAGTTAAGCCACACTAGCCAGATGAATACTGATGGATGCTGTTGGCAGAGACAGATCCCACCCCCCCCTTTTCCACCACCCTTCCCACAAANTGTGATTAGGAAAACACAAGTAAGGGAAGCTGCCTGTTTCTCCCATGGCCAGTTCTATGTGGCATGCTCCAGAGTCAGTCCCCCTGACAGCCTGGTCACCCTCCAACCAGACAGCAAAACCAGGAATGTTGTTTACAGGGAGGTCTTGAGCAATTCATCTGAGGGACGAATTGAAAGTCTATGCTATGCAACTTATTAGTCTGGCTACATAGACAAAACAGCCACGGTTACTGCTGGGATTAAAGGGCTTAAGCCCATCTATTTCATTGTTGTTATACTTACAATAATGTCTTCATCTGTAACAGAAACTTAGCTTACCATCTCTAACAAAATAATACAGTCCCTTTTTTAACTACTCATTAATTTTCAAGCTTTAACTGTCAATTTATCAAGCCCCATCACATAGTTTCGTAGCGAAGCACGGGTATCAGCTAGTATTACATAAAAGTAGTAAGAAATTTCAAATTCTGACAAATCCACATTTCTTTATTTAGGTCTGAAAGAAGGTTACATTTTAATAATTATATAAATGCAATACCACTTAATGAGATCAGAAATCTTGGATTTATCTGAAAAGTCTTTTTCACAACTATCCATAGAGGTCTAATTACAGTTATAATCACAGATTTTTATAGATCTTGAAGCAAATATTAAATAAATTGTATCTGAAAAATATGCTATGATCATGCTTCTCCCATAGAAGATCATTATACTCACAAATATTATTCAGAAATATCAGCCTTAAGCTTTACCTTATTTGCAGTTGTGTATGAAAAGCAGCTTCAAGTCAAACTTTCAATGTTGTGCTTGATACAGATTTGAAAGTCTGATTTAAATCTATATTCATATTCATGCCTGAAAATAAATGTGTCTAAATTATATATATAAAAAAATAAGTAATTTGGTAAGTAGATAAATAATCTGTTGAATGGAAGACAAGATGTTTTTAATGGCAACTTTCTAACTATAGGCTTTCTCCCAAAAAGGTGAGCAGTAAAACGTTATTAGTGGTTGTGTTTTTAATGGATTCAGTGTATTAGTGAATATTTTAGTTCTGCCTCTTTCAAGTTTAAGGTTTAGTTTTTAATTGCTATTTGATAGGACTTGTGACTTTTTTTTCCTATTCTAGAAATTGGTTTATATATTCTTAGGCAAAAAGTGATACACAGATGTTTCTATAACTAAACCAAGCTATAACTCAAACATAAAATACAGTTGTTCTGTTGATTTGTCAGTTATAAATTTATACCCACATGAAAACACACCAGTAATATCACAACTGAACCAATAATCAGCTGGATGGTGCCATCAAATGCTGATTTCATTTGTGGCTGGGAGAACAAGATGAAACCTAAAAAAAAAAAAAATTGCTGACATTCTTTTCATTCTTGATGCTACAAATTGGTATGGAACTCCTTTGTTGCAAACAAAGGAAATCTTATTAATTCCATAAAGTAATGTATTGAGTCATCCATCCATCCTTCCAAAATAGGTAAAATGAGAACCCAGATTGTTGGGAGCAATATGCTGACTCTGTAAACCACTTAGAGAGGGCTGTAAAGCACTGTGAAGTGGTATATAAGTCTAAGTGCTATTGCTATTATGTCAGTGGCAGTTTTGACTATTTGCAAGGAAATGAATTCCTGAAACCATGTGATACAGGCAAGTCCAACAAATAGGAAGAAGTAAGAAGCTGGTCCTGTCACAAAAGCAAATACAAAATAATAATGTGTGGATTTTAGTTTGCTTTGATGATGCATCTCGGTGTGTAAGAGCAAGGGAAAGAGCAATGTAGATTGGTGGGATGGAGAAAAGAGAGAATTATATCAAGCAGCACTGTTAAAGGCAATTATCAGGGAGTACATTAGATAGAGAATATCATTAACTGGAAACTACATTAGAAAAAGACAAACCACTCTGGGTTAAAAGGGGGAAAGGAAAAAGATTACAGTTCTACATGCCTCAAGCCATAAAATAGATCTTTTCTGTCACTGCAGCATTTACCAATTCAAAAATCTAAGTACATACAGGCGTATTCTGATCATAAACAGTTTCATACTTTTTCATCTTTTTTTTTCCTGTTGATCGGTTGATCACAGATAATAAAGTATTTACTGCATTATATACTTTCTATGAAGATATACCATTTCTATTTTCCAAAATACACTTTAAAATATCCTCTTTAGTATTTGGCAAAGTGTATTCCTTGTTGCTTGCCCTTTATGTAACACTTGCACACAAGATCTACATTTTATTCTGAACACTGATTTTTTATTAACCAAAACCATTTATATCCCACTGATAACATTGAAGTATGAATGTGTGTGTGTATGTGTCTGTATATACACATATACATATACATATACATATACATATACATATACATATACATACATACATACATACATACATACATACATACATACATACATATATATATATATATATATATATATATCTCACAAAGCTAATAAATGTAAAATCCTCTCACTACACTCAAGATATCAAGGCAAGGCGGATACATTTGAAAAATTGCTCTAATACATCAGAAAATATAAAAATCAATATGCTATAACAGCTAAAAAGCGTCTTCAATTTTGAAATGGCACAAGGTTTCAAAAAGCTATTATACTTCTAGATGTGCATAGTGAGGAATATATGAAGTCCACATCTGGGCCTTTGAAAGGATACTTAAGAAACAAAAGGGAACTGGAATTTGCTCATTTTGTGGAGAGCAGGAAGCTCTTCTTGTAACAAGATGGGCTAAAATAGTGCATGCACTTATCCCAAGTAAAAAAATAAATAAAAAGAGCCCTTTTTATTCTTCTCATCTTATTCCCTGTTTCCCTTATTCTCAGGCAAGCCAACAAGCACACTTTCCTAATACCTTTCTTTTTACCTGTGTACAAAATATCTGTTTTCCAAACTTCAAGGAATTGTCAGTGAACAGTGACCAAAATCTCAGATTCATTGTGTGGATAAGATGCACACACACACACACACACACACGAAAAAAGCGACAGCAACAACCAAAGCTGGCTTGTGCAAAATGCCTGTATGTGGAAGCTGCACCTGCAGAGCACTGGATGAGAGTACAGAAGTGAATAATCATTTCCTTGATGGGAAAAAATTTCTGCTGGAAACTAAAGGGAGGGGGGGGAAAGATGATGGGGTGAATAAAGTCAATGATGGCCTCATCTGTTCGAATGCAGTGATCATTTATCATTTTCACTTAGAGGGAAAATGAGTTGATAAAATTAGAGTGTCTTCTTACAAAGGCTTTGCTTCAGACAGGAGATAATTTACCAACAGAAGGATTTCAATTGGATGCAGCTGTTCCCCAAAACTAAACAGCAGAATCCATATATGAACATAAAGCAGAAAAAGCCATAACAGAAGATTGCATTGATCAGTGCATCTTCCACATTTTGTACTTTGTATATAGCATGGTTTCTCTAGTTCAGTAGGTGATAAATGGATGACATCATTGGTTTGGGAAGTTACACGGGTTTAATATAAATTACATTTCTCCCCTTGAAGTGCAACGAGCATGATATTCAATAAGTGTGCATGCTGTTTTCCCCTCATAAAACTGCTTCTACCTTGTCTGATTATGGTAGTAATGAACTACAGCAATTTGTGAATATAGATTCAATCCTTGGTTCCATGGGATTGCAGAAGTAGGAGAAAAAACAACTCTGTTTAATTACATATACTTTTAAATATACTCTTAAAATTTACTTGTTTTCTGCTACTTCTGCAGTCCCATGGAATCTAGAATTGAATCCATATTCACAAATTGCCATAGCTCCTTAATTGTAATTAGCCACAGAAATATTTAGGAAGCAGTTTTGAAAACAACAGTGTACTTATTTCTCTGCTATCTGGGGAGGGAGTAGTTTGCTTCACAATAACAAGAGGTCATTAGGAAAAGGCCAAGAATATCTCCACTCTAACAGTTAAATAGGGTTCTAAACTGAAATTAATCTAGCTGTTGATATTTCTGTAACTTAATCCTTACCTTTTCAATATATCTTGCTTAAAAACAAAATCCTCAGGGAATGCTTGTTTTTTAAATGAATTGGTTACCAAGAGCCTGACACCAGAACATTTGTCTAAACAAGAGCTCCAGCCTGAGCAAGTTCATTATGCCCCAACAGAGTAGCAGTTATGTTCCTCCTGGAATTCTAAAAAAAAAAAAAGTGACTGTATGATTTCTTTATTAACTCACAGTTTTCACTTTGAGGATCTACCTTTCCCCCCCACCGTGGCATCTCATCAGGGGTGGGTTCCAACTTACCTCGCTGCCGGTTCGCTCCCTCCCGCGTGGTGTGGGCGCACCTCATGGGTGCGCGCGTGTGAAGCGCGCGCGCATGTGCAGTAACAAAAACTCAAAAAACAAAATAAAAAACAAAACAAAAATCAAAGCCGAAAAAAAGATGGCGACCGTATGCATAGTGCCAGAAGTTGGCTTCTGCGCATGCTCAGAAGGAAAAAAAAATGAAAAAAAATTCAAAATAAAATAAAATAAAATAAAAATTTGAAAAAAAATTAAAAAAATAATGGCGGCCCCCACGGACTGGCACTGATCGATCCGGTTTGGTGACATCATTGTGACATCACTAGCAGGCCGCTACTGGTTTGGGAGAACCGGTTCGAACTGGGAGGAACCCACCCCTGCATCTCATACATGTGAATTTCTGCTTTCACAATTCTGAATAGTGACCACAGCGTTACACAGCGTTACCCAAAATTTCTGTTGCTGAATGAGACAGTTGTTTAGTGAGTTTTGCCCCATTTTACAACCTTTCTTGCCACAGTTGATAAGTGAATCACTACAGTTGTTAAGTTAGTACAAAGTTGTTAAGTGAATGTGGCTTTCCCATTGACTTTGATTGTCAGATGGTCACAAAAGGTGTTCACATGACCTCAGGACACTGCAACTGTCAGTTGCCAAGTCTCTTAATTTTGATCACCTGATCAGGGGACTCTGCCAAGGTCATAAGTGTGAAAAAGTGTTATAAGTCACATTTTTCAGTGCTGTTGTAACTTTGGATGGTCACTAAACAAACCTTTGTAAGTCCAGGACTACCTGTATTGTAATCTGTTTAATTATATAGTGGAGGAAAATGCTTTTGATCCATAGAATAGAATAGAATAGAATAGAATAGAATAGAATAGAATAGAATAGAATAGAATAGAATAGAATAGAATAGAATAGAATAGAATAGAATAGAATAGAATAGAATTCTTTATTGGCCAAGTGTGATTGGATACACAAGGAATTTGTCTTTGGTGCATATGCTCTCAGTGTACATAAAGAAAAAATAAAATATATTCATCAAGAATCATATGATACAACATTTCGTGATAGTCATTAAGCAATCAAATCATACTAGGAAACAATAAAAACAATATAAATTGTAAAGATACAAGCAACATCGTTATAGCCATAAATGGGAAGGGATAGGTACTAGGAAGGATGAGAAGAAGAATAGTAATACAATCTTAGTAAATAATTTGACAGTGTTGTGGGAATTAGTTGTTTAGCAGAGTGATGGCATTCAGGGAAAAACTGTCCTTGTGTCTAGTTGTTCTGGTATGCAGTGTCCTATAGTGTTGTTTTGAGGGTAGTCATGTTATAGTTAGCCACAACAGTTCAAAACAGTATTAACAATGGTTACAAAGATGGAATGACCCAGCTTTTAGAATTCTCCATCTGATATCCAAAAAAACTAGTTTGGAGTAAAGTCTGAAAGCAATTTACTTTGCTCTCTGACATTTTTATTTCTTATACTCTAGAAATGAGAGCCCTTATGATTCTGATTTTAAGTTGAAGTGTGTTTTTTCCCTACAACCAATATATTTTCTTATTGTTATTCTTCCTAATTTTCCCCACTTTTAGAATCCTATCGGATTTGTTTATGTCATCTTAAGCATTTTGCTATCCTCAGCTCAAAGTATTCTCTTTAGTAATGAACTTCAGAGTCAGTTTGAGGTCAGGCTTAGACAGAAGCTAAGGAAAGCGTGCAAATGGGATTAGTCCATTCTGATATTTTAAGAGAAACAACTAAGCACTGCAATCTTGAACTAGTCTTCTTAAATCTTGTGCAGCTTATGGTGAATATGGGAATGCATCATGAGAAGTTTTATAAAGAATATATCAGTGCTTTCAGCCAAGCAATGGTTCATTCTCAGAATAGGATTTAGAAGAATATGATTTCTGTCAGCAAATGACTATAGAAAATGAAAATAAAGCTGCATAATATATTCATCTCCTACAAGGCATTTCAGAAAAAAGCTGCAGTCCTAAATTATTATCATTAATGTGCTACTTTAAAAGGATGAAGGCTTTCCTCTCCCCTTTATCATTGGAAAATCTAAAATAAACACAACTTTTCTGCTTTTTTTAAAAAATGCTTTCTGTCATGGCCAGAAATTCAGAAGTATTCATTTGAGAAGGCTGTAAAAGATTAGATATAAATGGGAAAGTATATCTGATTGTGCCTTTTACTGTTCCAATGATTTAGAAAGGAGACTGTGTCATATGTTTTTCTTCCACTTTCTTTCTTTCTTTCTTTCTTTCTTTCTTTCTTTCCTTCCTTCCTTCCTTCCTTCCTTCCTTCCTTCCTTCCTTCCTTCCTTTCTTTCTTTCTTTCTTTCTTTCTTTCTTTCTTTCTTTCTTTCTTTCTTTCTTTCTTTCTTTCTTTCTTTCTTTTTTCCTGATGGTGTCAGGGTTGTTATATTAAAAGCTTTGAATAATGCAAAGCTGGATGAGGTTAAAAATAATTCCGGAAAAAAGATTGGAGTGCATTGGAAAAAACAACAACAACAACTGGCAAATTATCATTGATTCCAAGTAGGGTAACATTGTCAAGCAAATTTGTTACGCAACTGTGGACCTTTTCAGACCACAGTTGTGTTTTCAGAGAGGCTCGAGATGAATGATACAAACTGATAGCTTGTTAATTTTCATAAAGCTATTCTTAAAACACTTGTTTCAAAAGCAAGTAACTGAGAGAAGGGAAACAGAGCATCTGGACAGTGGAGATTTAATACCATAACTGGTTTTGTCATAGATAAGGATGATAGAATTGCTTTGTTGCCTTTTCCCTATTTCTGCAGCAGGAAGTTTCAATGTGAATAAGTCTTTTGAGTCTGACTTCCATTTTTAAATAACTCCAATTTTTTTAAAAAAGACAAATGGCCCTTGCAACTTATAGTAGGCACTTTGGTGAGCTTCCCTTCTAAAGATTAGATAGTGGAAGATCATACTCTTACAGGAAATAACCTCAAGTAAATTATACCACAATCTTGAAGGTTGTGCAATACTTCAGTTTCAAAGACAAACGTGCCTTGGAGATTGGAGGAGGGGGAGCCATTCTTACAGCTCTTGTTGGCAACTCCTTAAAGCAGCCATGCCTTTTCCTGCAATTGTAGACCTAGACTCTGTATCTGCTGCATAATCTCAAGAGAAAACACAGTTGGGTAACTAGGGGGAGCCACATAGATGTCTAGGTGATGATTTAAGGCAGTGTCAAGAAAAGAACATTGGAAGGAAATTTAAAATGGCTCTGCTTAACTCCCTCAGGTTTAGGAGGGAAGGAAAATACTGCCAGGATTTCAAGATGCTGTTTCTACAATAAAGTGTAGTTCCAGTATTTCTTGTGGACACTGTTTTCTGATGTGGCCTACCACAAAGGGCTGACAGTGAAGGAGTGGTGGATGGCTGCTACATGAGTTTGTCTGTTTGCCCAAAAACACCTTTTGCTTCAAATCTGAAGTACTCAGTAACCTTAATAGGCAAGGGATATTGTTTCTATGCTTTAAAAAATGGGTCCATACTTTTCTAGAAATACAGTCTGAACTATTAATGTGTGTCCACTTTCATGTTACTTTTGCCTATTCATTCAGAAATGTTAACACAATCTGGCAAGGTGCAACAACAACAACTTTTACCAGGTAAGAGCCCAAAGTTAATATCAGAAAGTACATCCCTGTTTCTAATTTATTTCCTACCTTTGTACTGTATGGATATGCCATATCATGTTTGCAATTATTAGTATTATTAACTACATGAAACATTTTGCTGAATGTATATAAGAGGATATTTGTGAAGCATCAAATTTTGAAGACTGAATTCTCCCGTTTGTCAATAGATCTCAGAGTAATAGATAGTAATAGATCTATCAGACTATGTTCTGCTCCATCCAGGGACTGAGCAAGCATAATAAAAATTTCAAGATAGAGACTGAGATCACCAATTTGAAGACCTGACCTTTCTACAAAAATGTGCATTTTGAGTCCATCTTTCAAGTTTTATGCAGATATTCAGATTTCAAGAGAAAGTAGGAATTTATTATTTAGTTCACTTCAATTAAATTCATCATTTTTGTTTTCATTCTTGCATAACAATATTGCTATTACCTACTTTGAGATGAAAAGGTCATAAACTTTCATTTTGCTTTCACATGGCCCACGTAAACCTCTATTCTCCATAATTTAGGTTTATCCCCTACAGTTAAATATATTCTCCATCACTATGATTAAAAATCTAGGATGAGTATATTCTAGAATGATCAGATGCTTTGCATAACATACCTTTAAATCTTAATTTGTAGAACCATCTAAGGTAATTTTATTATAGAATAAACACAATTTATTAGATTTCTTATTAATAATCAATTGATTTAAAAAAAATAAAACTAATGGCTAGCTATTTACATGTTTCAACCATTTTTTCTCCTGAACCAGATAAAATTTAATTTACCATATGTCACATTCATCTATTGTTCATTGGTTCACAATGTGAAATGCTGACAATATGATGGAAAGGACATTCTCAAGAGATTTTGCCCATATTCGTTTCCTTTGTCAAAGTTACTTTTTGCATCAGATATTGCTCTATTTAATGGACAAATATCTTTCTCCTAAATAACTGGGAAAGATATTACTTCAATGTTTATCAAAGGCTGTCACTCCAAAACAAGAACTTCATATGTGCTTTTGGAAGGAAGATAGAGGGAGATAAGTAAGAAGTTGGAAGAGGAGGAAAGGAGGGTAGTGTAAATATTATAAATCAGAAGAGGAAAATCTATGAGCATCTAGAACAGTGATTCTCAACATTCCTAATGCCACGACCCCTGCCCCGCCACTGTGACCCCTGCCCTGCCCCCTCCCCGTGCATGATAAATTGACAAAGGGGGCGTGGCACCAAGATGGCGGGCTAGCGCGCGCTTAGGCGACCCCTGTGAAAGGGTCGTTCAACCCCCAAAGGGATCGCGAGCCACAGGTTGAGAACTGCTGATCTAGAAGTAGTTGGATGATAATTTCCAATGACTTCAGCCAGTATTCTCACTTGTAAGAGAGGTATAGTTCAGCAAAATTTAATGAGACCAGGTGTGATATAAAGATATGGTAATAACATAAGACAATGTCACTGAGTTTCTTAGAAAGTTAGAGTTAGTGTATCCAAGTACTGATATTGGCAACAATTGATAAATTGTTCCTTTATATCAAAATTCTAATCCTAAAAATTGAGAAGAGGGACTAAAGCTGAGATGTAAGTCATTCTTTAATGTCTTAATGACTGCAACTCAGTTGTAAGTGCATGACATGTACACATAAAATGTTGGTCAATTTTGCACAGGCTGGAAAATATTTCTGTCTCTAACGTTAGGAAAATAAGTCAGTATACACACAGCTAGTCAATATATGTTAAAGGACACTTTCTATACTTGCTGTAGTATAACATCTTTACTCTTTCAAAATCTCTTTGTTTCCTCTGCAATCTGACTACTTGGGTAGCTCAGTTACAATAGTAAAGAATATCTGTAGTTCAAAATTGAATTGCCATGGACTGATGGCATTACATCTGCAGGAAAACAAACAAGCTCAGCAAAGACACAACTGTATGTCAATTAATGTATCAATAAGCTGGCTCAGAAAGGAGGTGCACTTATGGTGGGGGGGATAATGGAACATGGCATAATGTTATTATGCAAATGCCACAATTTATTCGTTTATCAGGCATTAGGACACTGACATCTGTGTGATGATATCATGCAGATTTGGTTGGATTTGTGTCATCAGTTTGTTGCAGATGTCACTGACCGAAGGAAATGCCCTCAGAATTTCAAAAAAACAGAAATGTTCCTCATTTTACTAGAATTATAGTTTTCTTTCATATACATAAAGCCTATTTGCACAAAATTGCCTGCTTATATCATAATTGCATACAAAGTTGGCTCTTATTTTTCAACTATTAAATCTTGGAACAAAAAGATAATAATAATACATCCTACTGTGTAAATAATCATTGAAATATTTTCTTGATATTTGGTATTTTCTTGATATTTATTTAAACAAAATACTCTGTAATTCTTGGAAAAATGTACAGACCATTCACCAAAAAGTGAATGGTAGGAAGATTTTTTTAAAAGATTCTTTAATAATGAAGGTTAAATATATGCAACTTTTCAAAATGAAGTTTTAGACTAATTCATATTTCTTGACTAATTTATTTAGACTAACACAATCATTTTCATTTATGTTAAAACTTGAAGCGCATAATGATTTCATTTCATTTCTTTATATATTTACGCATTGTGTTTTAGGCCACTTTTACTAGAGATGGTTATTATATTAAAATGAATGCAACGTTAAGTTCAAATCACAGAGCAGTGGCATAAAGTGTAGTTTATGAACCAACACACTATAAAAGTTTAGCAACGGTGTAATGGAGCACCTCAACTCTTTATAGCTGGATTTTATTTATTTATTTTTAAATAGGGACTACTGTGCTATCGCTTCCAAACTTCTTGCACTTTTAAATAGAAAGTTTCTATAATTATCTGATGTTAGAGAAATATATTACATCATAAGAAGAATATATATTTACAAGTGAAAGTTTGAGAAGGTAGTAAAAAGTTAGAACTGTGTTCCGCACTTTGAAATAACAGTATATGCATTTATTCTGTTATGCTCATTTATCAGAGAACAACTGTCTAAAACTTTCTGGGGACTCCATTTCAGACCTGCAAGACCTGTTCACTGGAGTATGGACCATTGACCACCATCTGTCTAATACAGAGTTATCCACATGTCAATCCTTTTGAAAGCAATAATATTCAAAGAACATCAAACTTTGTCTTAAATTATCATCATTATGTGAAACAGGGTTGCAGAACAATAGTGAACATCTCAGTTGATGAATGTTATGCCTATTTGCTAGTTGAGGAAAAAAATATTACAATATGTAGAGTAAAATAAGAAACTATTAATCATACCTGTGAGTAGTCATGTCACTTTAAAAAGGGGCCACTTAAGTTAGGAGGGGGGGGAAGCACTGTTTTTACAGCGTTTGTGCTAAAGTATGAATCAAAGGCTGTATTCACCACCACCACCAAAAAAATCTTCTGTTCTTGATTCATAATCTTTAAGTTAATTTCTTTCTCTTAATATCACCTTTTGATAGCTTAAAATATAAATTATATGGAGCACTAGTATGGAAAATCAAGGAGCACAGTGAAAAATAATGGGACTAAAACTGGATTTAAAAAGTAATAAGAACAGGTATGGTAATTAGCCTTAGAAGTGGCAATGCCAACCATTGGTTGGCATTCATTCCTGTGGTATGGGAAGAGTAAAGCACATTCATATTTTCAGAGTCATTATGTAAGGAATAGTTTACTATCAACATGGGAGAAAGTAAAGAAGAAATATTATATGAAAATTCCAATATGGCTTTCAACAATGGAAGCACTTGTGCATCCGAATATAGTTAATTTAAAAAAGATTATAAGATATAAGGATATTTTAACAGAGAAAGGAGATCTAAAAACAAAACAAGAATTGGAAAAACAGGGAATTAAGACAGATTGGTTTATACATTTGCAAATACAATCAAGGTATGAAAAAGATAAAAAAGAAGGATTTATGATGGAAATCTCAGAATTAGATGAGATTTTGACAGGTAAGGATGAAAAAATGAGTAAGAGACTATATGACTTCTTACTACAAACTGAATTAGAGGAGGAAGGAGTAAAAGAGACAATGATAATATGGATGAGGAATTTTGGTTATTCAATAGATTTGGATAGATGGCAACAAGTGTGGGAAAAGAACTATAAACTAACCATGTCTACAGCTTATAAAGAGAATATGTATAAAATGTTTTATAGATGGCATATGTCACCAGAAAAATTATCAAAAATGTTTAAAGATAAATCACTAAAATGTTGGAAATGTCATCAAATATCAGGTTCTTATTATCATATGTGGTGGACTTGTATAGAAGAGAAGAAATT
>QLTV01003974.1:625746-644454 GCA_003457575.1 Thermophis baileyi
ATATGGACTGCAAAACATGACCAGGGCAAAACAATAGACGCAATTTACATAGACTTCTGTAAAGCCTTTGACTCAGTGGTACACGACAAACTACTTCTGAAACTAAAATCCTACGGCATCTCTGGATCCCTATATAACTGGATAGCTGCGTTCCTGTCAAACAGACAACAAGTGGTCAAAATAGGGAGCACCCTATCAAATCCCGCACCTGTTAACAGCGGTGTTCCCCAAGGCAGCGTACTAGGACTAACACTCTTTATACTTTATATAAATGACCTTTGCGATCACATTATAAGCAACTGCGTACTCTTCGCCAATGATGTAAAACTTTTTAACACCACTGACAACTGCTACCCTCCAAAAAGACCTCGACTTTGTGTCAGAATGGTCAAACATCTGGCAACTCCAAATCTCAACCAACAAATGCTCTGTCCTACACATTGGCAAAAAGAATCAGAACACCAAATACAAGCTGAATGGACACGACCTTGCAGACGACCTTCACTCTGTCAAAGACCTTGGAGTACTAAGAGCCAAAGCCCACTGCAACAACATCACCAAAAAGGCATCAAGAGCTGTTTACCTAATCTTACGTAGCTTCTTCTCCGGTAATATTACACTACTAACCAGAGCATACAAAACATTCGCCAGACCAATCCTTGAATACAGCTCATCTGTCTGGAACCAACACTGCATATTGGACATAAATACAATAGAGCGTGTCCAGAGATATTTTACGAGAAGAGTCCTCCACTCCTCTGCTCGCAACAGAATACCTTATACCACCAGACTTGAAATTCTGGGCTTAGAAAACTTAGAACTACGTCGCCTTCAGCATGACCTAAGCGTAGCTCATAAAATTATCTGCTACAACATCCTTCCTGTCAACGACTACTTCAGCTTCAACCACAACAATACATGAGCACACAACAGATACAAACTCAAAGTGAACCGCTCCAAACTTGACTGCAGAAAATACAACTTCAGCAACAGAGTGGTCAATGCCTGGAACTCACTACCTGACTCTGTGGTTTCCTCCCCAAATCCCCAAAACTTTACCCTTAGACTGTCTACTGTTGACCTCACCCAATTCCTAAGAGGTCAGTAAGGGGTGTGCATAAGCGCACCAGTGTGCCTACCGTCCCTGTCTAAGTGTTCCCTTTTATTTGTACCTCTCTTATATATATATAAATAATGTTATATCTATGTATATGACCAAATACGTACTTGACTAAAATCTTGTTTGTTTCAAGCTTGATATTCTGCCCAATCAGGTAGAGTGGATGCACTCCAGGTTGCTTCAATTAAAAGTTGCCATCTTGTGTGACTGAGGATGTATGCCTTCTGTGTCATGGCTTCCTCCCACTGGAACAGCATCCCTCTCCCCAAGACATATGGACTGTGTCCACTCTCTGGGATTTCCACAAAGCCCTTAAGATTTGGTTTTGTTCCCACGCCTGGGGTTTATCTGTTGTATTCGTGTGGCTTCTGTCATATTTGTACTAGATATTGCTTTAGTTGTTTTTGTCCAGGCTGCCTGTTTATTTTAAGTGCTTTAAATGTTTTGTTTTTGGAATTTTGTAAGCCGCTCAGCATTTTTGAGAATGGGTAGCCATAACAAATCTAATAAAAAGTTAAATTAAATTAATATGTAAGCTTATTTTACTGTAATGAATCAATCTCTTGCTATTACCAGTTAATTTTATAGTGAAGCACATATTACAAAATGTACCACGAATGAAGCCATTTCTTCCATGTAATCGAAATTGGATTGTTCAGTTTGCTGCAATGGTGTTATCAATAAGTACAATCTGGTTGTCATAGCTTTACTGATACCACAATCCTGTTAGATTTCAATGGAGTTTTTCAGTTGTAATTTTGCATTTTCCTTTGGCTTTGGAGGCATTTTCTGCGATACAAGTTTACCCATTTTGGAAATAAGAAGTTATAATATTCTGAGTCTATTCTCCTTTTTTTCTACTTTTTTGGGGGGAATTAAAGTTGTAATAATTGTATCCACTTTTTCTGATGCCAACTTTTGGTATCTAGATATCTGGAAGATTACTAGCAATTTTAGTTTATATACACTTCTTTTATCTAAGTTAGAGAAGTTGAAATGTTTTGAAGAAAGTGGAACCTAAATCAGGGGTGAAATGCTACCGGTCCGCTCTTACCTGTCGGTCGCCGTAGAGCCGGTCGCCAAGGTAGCGCGAGGCGCCGCCCACCCGCCCGGACGCCGCCATTTAGGTTCTTTTACCCTCTGCGCATGTGCAAAGCGTTCTGTGCATTTGCAGAGGGTAAAAGAACTCAAATGGTGGCATCCGGGTGGGTGGGCGGCGCCTCGCGCTACCTTGGCGACCGGCTCTACGGCGACCGACAGGTAAGAGCGGACCGGTAGCATTTCACCCCTGACCTAAATGGAATAGGTGTAGGAGAAATGACTAACTCAAATATTTTTTTAATAAATTACACCAAAAGAGATTGAAAACAAGGTGCTAATTCATCTTTCTGGACAAAGCTTAGCAAACTGTATCCAGTGTAATAAAAACACGTGTATTCCCAAAATAGGGAAGTGTAAATCAACCAAGGCTGAACAGCAAGGTTTATTTAAAACATTCAGTAAGTGTCTGATAATTCAGCTAAATTGCAATTATTTTCATTTATCTCAGGTTAAAAATAGTCCCCACATGAAGAGATTACTCAGTACTGTTAATACTGAGGAAATATATTTGATGAATAAGTCCCACAATTTAGGGTAGACGCTTATATGGACCTGAAGGGCCTGGTTCCTACATGCTTCAATATATGAGATAGTTAGTGCCTATACAGAGCAAAAGTAACAAGATAAAGTCCATTATGAAACAGAAAGATCTTAAATTTCAATATAATCCCACACCATTATATGCATAGTCATACACAATTTGCAGGGAGTGGGAGACATTGAGAAATGTGACTTTGTCATCTTTTTTTCTTTTGTGTTGGTATCTTTCCTATGTGAAGTCCTGTTACATATGATTAAGGGATCTACTGAATGAATACGCCTATTAGGTATGCATGAAGATAACTGCAAAATATCTCCAGGGAATTACAGCCAGAGATCTGCTCAAAGTGTTTTTCCTCTTTTGAACTTTTGGCTTCAGCCAGATTGACACTGGTTTCTGCCTGACTTGGTCATGTGTGTTTCATGCTTACATTAGGGCAGTGATGGTGAACCTTTTTTGGCTCACGTGCCCACATGCCCACACCCATGCCCTCCCCCCACGCAGGCGCACAACCCCCGCACTGCCTCCCCACACATGTGTACAACCCCCCCCCCCACGCTGCTCCCTTGTGCACTCACTGAAGCCTCTGGACTCCTGAAGCCTGGGGACAGCGAAAAACAGCCAAACGGAAGTTTGGAACTTCCAGTTGGCCTATTTGGCCGCTTTTCGCCATCCCCAGGGTTCAGGGAAGCCTCCTGAACCCTGGGGATGGCGAAAAACGGCCCAATGGGCCCACTGGAAGTTCATTCCCCCTCCACATGCGCACAGGCCTCACTGAAGCCTCTGCACTTCCGGTAGGCCCGTTGGGCTGTTTTTCGCTATCCCCAGGGTGCAGGAAAGCCTCCTGAAGCCTGGGAAGAGTGAAAAACGGCCAAACGGGCCAACTGGAAGTTCATTTCCGAACTTCCGGTTGGCCCATTTGGCCGTTTTTCGCCGTCCCCAGGGTTCAGGAGGCTTTCCTGAAGCCTGGGGAGAGCAAAAACGGCCGAAAAGAAGGCCGAAAATCAGCTGGCCAGCACACGCATGTGCGCTGGAGCTGACATAGGGCAATGCCTCGCGTGCCCTCAGATATGGCTCCACGTGCCACCTGTGGCACACATGCCATAGGTTTGCCATCACCACACTCGGGTTTGCCATTACTAATTTGTTATCAACCTGCATACGAGTTGGGAGTAATTAGCCTGCCTCCATCCTTTCTTTTCCTGAAAAGCTAACATGAAGGACTGGTTGGCTGATAGAACACCAAACTGGCTGATGAAGTGTTGTTTTGAACATGATCTATTTGACACATCTAAGGAAAGTAAATTCTACCCAGATTCAGAGAGGAGTATTTTGTTCTCAGTGGATCCATCATATAATAGAAGGCACAAATGAAAAACCATTGAATGTTTTATTAAGAGGGAAAGAGAATAGAGCTTTCTATATTCACTGCACAAATTATGTGTTCTATATTTGAAAAATCCCATATAACACACACATTTGATAATCAGGAGAAAAAAATCTTCAATTTTTTCTTCCATTTTTCTTTAGCTTGTATTAGTTGTTTGTGAATATAACTTTTAATAAAATTACTATTATAAAAGGGATAGTTATCAAAATCTGTGTCATTATCAGACACACAGACAAAGTAGACTTGTAAGGATCAATATATTTTATTTCTTCTCTCTGACAAGAATTACTGAGTGGAATTTTAGTTCCAGGTGAATTTCTCTCACAAAGGACAAAGTATTAGAGGTGGGTCAAGTTACTTAGCACACATTGGATTACAGAGTAGTTTTCAAAAGACTTTCAATTCTTGAAAACTAACAGCTTGACCCTGAGTCCAACCTGTCTCTTGAATGGAATTCATTTTTAATCTGTGAGTTCCATTTGCCTTGACATAGCTATATCTTGTTAAGAAATAATGCATTTTCTTATCTCCAGCTCAAACATCTCAGAGTATGAGATACTTTTAAAAATTACCTTATTTTTAAAAAGCTAGGTTAGTCTTTCTTATTTTAAATAATTAAGGCTGCAGTCCTGTATATATCTGTATACACACTCACACACACACACAATGCATATGTATATGTATACATATACATTGTGTGTGTGTATACAGATATATACAGATAGGTTGTTGGTGTGTCTGAGATGGACATTATGGAGATGGGTGGCAGTAGTTTTCTCTCAAACCTACAGTAAAACACATTCAGGTCATCTGCCAGTTGTTGATTTCCTTCAGCATGGGAAGGAGGTTTGCCGTAACCGGTGATATTTTTAACAGTTTTCCACATGTTTGCTGGTTCATTTGTTGAGAACTGATTCCTTAGCTTTTCAGAGTAGCTTCTTTTTGCTGCTCTGATCTCTCTTGTTAATATGTTTCTGGCCTGATTGTACAGCATTCTATTGCCTTTTCTTAGGCTTCCTCTTTGGTATGACATAGCTGCTTAAGTTTAGCTGTGAACCAAGGTTTATTGTTACTGTATATTCTCAGGTTTCTGATCGGCACACATAGGTCTTCACAAAAACTGACATATGATGTTACAGTATCTGTAAGTTCATCCAAGTCTGCAGATGTATCTTCAAACACATTCCAATCAGTGCAGTCAAGGCAAGACTGTAGCTTTAGCTTTGCCTCCTTAGTCCAAGTCTTTACTGATTTAATTGTTGGTTTCATGATTTTCTTTGTCTGTTAGCAGGTACAAGGTGAATCATACAATGATCAGAGTGATCCACAGCTGCTCATGGTAAAGATCGATAAGCATCTTTTAATGTTGTGTAGCAGTGGTCTAAAGTATTCTTGCCTCTAGTAAGACAATTGACATGCTGAAAATATTTTGGTAGCTCTTTCCTTAAGTTTGCTTTATTAAAATCTCCTAAAATAATTGGAAGAGAGGCTGGGTATTTAACTTCAGCCCACATAATCTGGTCAGCTAGAGTTCGTAATGCATTGTTTACACAAGCTTGTGGAGAAACATACACAGCAATTAGGAGAAATGAGGACAAGTCTTGTGGAGAATAGAATGGTTTGCAATTGATAATTAATGTCTCTAAGTCCACATCACAGAATTTCTTTAGTATAGTTATATCTTGGGACCAGCGGCTGTTAATATATAAAGATAGGCGTCCTCCCTTTTTACCAGATGTTTCTGCAATTCTGTCTGCTCTTTGTATCTGAAATCCTGAGATATGCAGGCTGCTATCATCAATTGACTCATTTAGCCAGGTTTCAGTGAAGCAGAGAGCTGCTGAGTTGTAAAATCAGAATTGCATCTATTTAAAAGAAGTATTTCATCCATCTTATTAGTGAGTGAGTGTAAATTAGTCAGAAAGAGTGAAGGGAGAGGGGTTTTTATCGCACTTTTCCTTAGTCTATTCAAAATTCCAGCTTGCTTACCCCTTCTTCTTTGCTTCTGGCGATTTCTCTGTTTGCTTGTGTTTCCATTGTTCAGAGGAAGTTGCTTCTTCCTGTGTTAGAAACTCTTCTGCGTTTTTAAAGACGGGGGGGGGGGTCATAGAAAGCTACTCAACAATTCCGAGCCCAGAATTGATATAGCTGTAACCATTTTATTTAGCTCTCTAGTATACTCATTTATTCCTTTACTTTCTCTTTACTATGTAAGGGTTTTTTTTTCAGGCTTGCCTAATTCTTAAGGGGGGAGGGAGAAGGAGCGAAAAGATAGTGAGGATTGTTTTGGATAGGTGACCTTCTTTCCCATGGGAACAGAGGCTGCTCCTGGTGAGACCAGAAGGTGGAGATTGAAGACGCTGCTTAATGTGGATTGAGTGCTAATGGAGAATGTGACTTTGATGGGGTGTTTCTAATTTACAATATTATGTGGTGTAATTCTGGTTTGGGTCAGATCCGTAATTAAACCAGACTTTGCCAATTTGATGTCTACTCAAATAAAAGGAATTGTTTAGGAGATGGACTCTGCTCTTTTCTTTTTTGAATGGGTTTCATCACTTGCAAACCTGACAGAAACATTGCTTAATGCTTAGTAGTTGGTCTCTTGAGTATGAAATCCATAGTGAATCACAGAGAATGATAAAAAACAGAAAAACTATTAGAGAGCATTTCACCAAGGCTGCCATTGTCGGCACCATCTTGGCAGGAGATTTAGTAAAATAAAATAAAAAAGATCCTAAATAATACCAGGATTTGATTGATTAGAAACCTGGATTAATACTGTTGATATAATTGGAAACAATCACTGGTATCACAATTAACAGCTGCCTTGCTGCCTGTGTAATTTTGAATTTTCAAGAGTAATTTTCAAGAGTAATTTTGAAGTCTTGAATTTTGAAAATATCTGGAGCTGGTGCAAAAGCAGCAGCTAAACTGCTAATTGACACAAGGTATAGAAATCTAATCCCTTAGATCCAAATGGCACCATTGCTGTTGACCTTCCAGAAGATCTGCTTCATCCCCCCCCCACCCCTACCCCACCCCCTTGCTCTCTTCTAAGTGCTGGGCAGAGGTGGATTCCTTTCTTTAGAACCGTTAGTAACTTGGCAATGACGTTACAGAGCCGGTTCCGTCGGTGTCTCCGTGGGCGCTGCCATCTTGGATTTTGCTTCTGTGCATGCGCAGACGCTGATTTTTGCTTCTGCGCATGCACAGAAGCTATGTTTTTATTGCTGCGTGCACATGCGCTCACGGCACGACCCTGAGCGGACCGGAAGCAAAAGGATCCAGAACCCACCCCGGTGCTGGGATCAGGATGTTAGTGGAACTAGTATATATGTTTTGTTTTTACGCTGTTAAATAATGATGTGAGGAACTACACTTATTTTTAATTCAGCATGGCCTTACACCTTTAACACGGTGTTTGTATGTTTTGTAAGCTAGTCAGAATTATTTGGTTAAGATGGTGGTCACATAAATTTGCTAAACAAAAGAAGTGGGGGAGAGAGAGATCACATATGATACCTATATTGGAAACTATGTGTCATATTTTGAGTGTATATTGGACATGATTTTAGGAATTGGTACTGACCTTTAAGTCAGTGGTGAAATCAGGAGTGGGTTCCTCCTGGACTGGATCACCCGAACCGTTAACGACCTGCTGGTGACGTCATGGATCCAGTTCGGTCGGTGCCGGTCCGTGGGCGCCGCCATCTTTTTTTGGGAATTTTAATGAATGTTTTTACTGTTTGGAAGGTTTTTCCTGTTCTGCCGCTTGAAAAAGGGCCCTCCCGCCCGCCCCTGCGTTTAAACTGACCTTTATTCCTTCGCCCGAAGCACAGCTGATCAGATCCTCAGCTGTGTTTCGGGCTGATTGAAGCTACTGAGCATGTGAGGAAGCCAAATTGCCCAAGGGAATGCGCGCGTGAGCGGAGGGAGCGCGTGCGCGCAAAACATCGCGATGCGAACCTTGGTGGGCATGGCTTGGTGGGCGTGGCAGGGGAAGGATACTGCAAAATCTCCATTCCCACCCCACTCCAAGGGAAGGATACTGCAAAATCTCCATTCCCTCCCCACTCTAGGGGAAGGATATTGCAAAATCTCCATTCCCACCCCACTCTGGGGCCAGCCAGAGGTGGTATTTGCCGGTTCTCCGAACTACTCAAAATTTCCACTACTGGTTCTCCAGAACCTGTCAGAACCTGCTGGATTTCACCCCTGCTTTAAGTCCAGCTGTAAACAGCAGAGGGCCTGACTGGAGCAGCTTTCCTGTTATAAATGAACCTGTTTCACCTAGCTAGAAGAAGCCCTCTTGAAGACACCCCACTATCATGTTTTGTAGGATTGGTGCAAAGTTGCATGCCCTCTAGAGTTTTATTTGACCATGTTCTGTAGGCATTTAGAAAATGTGCAAAGACACATCTCTTTTGCCAAGATTATAACTGTTGGCTGATTTCAGCATCTGTGTTATTGTTTTCATTCTATATGTTTAGGTATTTATATTCTGGTTTTTGTTTTTAAATATGGTGAGCTGCCCTCAGCAGAAAAATGGGTTACTAGTCAAATAAATAATTATGTGCATGTGTGCATACTGTAAATGCATATGAAATTGTAGCTCTACAGCACGTTTAACCAAGAGAAAAATGACAGCGACTTCTATCATTTGTCTTTCTTCACCTGTTTCTTGCTATCTCATTTCTAAGATCAAAACAATTGTCATTTGATAAAGCAACTGGGGAGTAGAGGGAGGCAGGATAGGAGCGAGGAAGAGAAGTGGAAAAGTGACATTTAAGAAGAGAACTTATCAGTGACAATTGAATGGAATTGCTGGTTCTCTGTCAGATTTCTAGGGACTTCCATTCATTTTTATACAGAAAAGGGAAGCAGATATTAGAATTTTTTGACAGAAAATATATTTCCCTAGAAATCAAGCTGCAATTGAAAATAAATTGGATCAACATCATTGTTTATACTGAATCCTACCAAGAAAGACACATTCTGAAAGACAATAGCTCTAGGTTAGTGCTTCAAAACTGTTAAAATAACTTAGTGTGCCAAAACAAGCAAAACTATTTGGCAGAGCTACAGTATTTCTGTGTAAGCTTTTGAAGGTTTAAAGGCACAAAATGGGTGCTTCAATTACAGCTGTTTAAGACACCTATTTTAGTTCGAGGTGGGGAAATCACCTTACCCCACACCACTTGTCCTCCTTTAGAGTAAAGGCCTTGAAAAGCTACACAACGCTCACTGTGGTCCTTAAGCTACTAAAAATTGGGCATCCCAAATAACAGAATGGGAAAAAATGTGAGTAGTTTAGGTAGTTTAGAGGAGAAGGAGTTGGAGAATGTAGTTCTACGAACTAATCTGAGGAAAGAATGAAGCAAATTGATCAATCTGTACATGAAACAATATAATAACACAAACCTGAAATACATCATTTGGTCCATTTTGGTAAACAACTAATTTAATTATATATTTCAGTAATATATAACTTTTATTGAACATCCCTTAATCTTCATTTTACACATTTTTAGAAGAAAAAAGATATTTTTACAATGTTTTATTTCATCAAAGCTTTGCACCTGGATTACAAAAAAATCCTTTCTTTCCTCTGCAGGTTTTAATAATATGCAAAATTTAGGTAAAGAGAAATATTCTATTTATAAATTTGATTTTTAAAAAAAGTTTAACCCTTTTGTGAACAAAGACAAAAGAATTACAATTCTTCTATTCTTTCAAGGGGGGGGGGGAAACTATACTTTCCAGCTTTGTTAGATTTTTACAGTTTGCTACAGTTACAGTCACTTTATAACATGAAGCACTTTTCAATAAGATATTTCAATAAGATACTTTTCATTTAATTTTCAAAATCTGGAAATAGTTGTTTTCCTGAAAAAGAATGAGATACTGTATGGTTGGTTCCAAATTAAAGCAATTACGGATGTTAAAATTCCTAGAACATACGTTGTTGTATAAATATTATTTATGGTTTGTTGCATAGTCAGCCAGATGTTTAGAATGAATTTGACATTTTTTTATCTAGCGATTAAGTCCTTCCAAGGAACTAGGATAGGCAGATATTCTTGTTTGATGGTGTTAAAGATAGTGTTGCAAGATGTAAGCTATTTATTATTTTATACACAAGGTGAAATCACAGTTGCCAGTTCTTTACATGGTGTTGCCCTTCATATACATCAAGTTCTTCTCAAGAACATTGGATGCCATAATATATTGGAGCAGTATATGTGTGGATCCAAGCAATGTGGCCTTTTGTAACTGATAGATGGAAGTTTTGACAATGCTCAGATTTTCTGAGTACTGTCCAAGCTTTTTTAGTATACCATCTTGATACCACTGGGACTACAATAGACAGTTTGTTTCATACTCTTTCCATTTTGATGTTCAGCTCTTCATACTTTGTGATCTTATGTAATTCTTTGTCTTCTATTGTACTATCTCCTGTTATTGCCACATTGATTTTCCACACTTCCTTCTTTTAAACCACAGTGTGTATCTGGGGTGTTATGATCTAAGACAATATCAGTCAGTATGCAGAAACCATACAATAATTTAACCTGTTCATTTTCAACTACCGTATTTTTAGGAGTATAAGACGCACTCCTCCCCCCCTAAAAGAGAGTGGAAATGTTGGTGCATCTTATACACCGAATACAGCCATTTTTGGCCTCCCAAAGCACCGCCTCATGCGAAAACGGGTGCGCAGAGGGTTTGGGAGGTCTGCAGAATGCTCCTGGGGGCTGGGGGAGGGCAAAAATGCCCCCATTTTTGCAAAAAATGGGCAACAAATGGCCCATTTTTCACAAAAATGTGGTGCACAGAGGGTTTGGGAGGTCTGCAAAGTGCTCCTGGGAGCTGGGGGAGGGCAAAAATGCCCCTGTTTTTGTGAAAAATGGGCAAAAAATGGCCCATTTTTCACAAAAACGGGGTGCGCAGAGGGTTAGGGAGGTCTGCAGAGTGCTCCTGGGGGCTGGGGGAGGGCAAAAACTTTTTTTCTTACTTACCTCTTCAAAATCTTGGTGCGTCTTATACACCGGTGCATCTTATAGTCCGAAAAATACGGTAAATTTTCAACTATATAGTATGTCCTCAGCAATTTTTCATTTGACTTGAAGTAAACTTCTGTCTCCATTTCTCCGGGCAGGTATAATCTATCGATATTATTACATGGATATAATGCATAGTGAATAGTCATAAGTTTTCTTGTTTCTCAGTCCAAAATTTCCAGTTCAGCTTATGTCCAATTAATAATTCCAGGAGTATATCGTATCTCAGATATGACTCAGATATTGATGGCTTTGATGGTGTCTTCACTGTTCAATTTAGTCTTTAGCAATTTTCTCACTCATTGCATATATTTGTTACTAATCAGAATTTTAACTTGTCCATGCTTTATGTTATCAAACTATAAAATGCCCAGTTACTTGCAGGCTACATGATGACTCCTGATGGTTTGGACATTTGGCATTTCAATTCCATTACTGTTTGTCTTACTATTTTTATCATTATTGAAATAGCTTCAAATGGGACTAAAATAATGAATAGTAGAATATAAAACTATTTCTTCAGTGACAGCTGAAGCAAATGTGATTTCCCTTCAAAATTGATTTGTTTTGCCCCCTTGGTGGCTTTATAAAAGATTAAAATGCAATACTATACACTTTTGCCACTGTTTTGCCTGCAGCACCAGGAAAACGTCCATAAGCTGTCAATATATTGTAATAGTTTGTGCCATTAGGCTGATAAAATGTCCAGTAAAGGTGATCCAAAATATTTATTTGTCATTTTTGCATTTTTTCCTCAAAAACAACTCCATATTATAATAATAGAAAAGCAGTCCCATGCATGTAAGAGAGGGTAAATTTGAAAACAGAAAAGTGACTATCACTTTTCAAGATGAAGTTATAATTCTGTTTACTTTTACTATGTAGCAAATTGTTGTGGATTTACTTGGTCATGAATTTTCACCAAATACTCCAACAATATTCAATAATGTAATTCAAGGATATCTTAGCATTTTCAAAAAAGGAGGATTCAGGTCATGTGAAACCTGAAAATGTGTTAATAGAATCAATTTTGGAGTAGCAAATAAGAGTATAAAGAGAACCCAACTTATTTTCCTCCAACCTTTGTCCCTGTTTCCCTACATTTCTTTATATGTAAATATAGATTTCTCAAATCTTGCTGCGTATCAAAGGGTGCAATTTTCAAGTGGATCATTGGATTATTCATTTTTCCTTATTCCCTTGGGCCTCCAAGAAGGAACAAAATGGAACTGAACAATGTTAGGTGAACATGCGCACAATGATCTGATTGGATAGAAAATCTTACTTAACTTTATCACAGTCTTTATCCAGCACAAGAGAATAGATATTCAAATATCCAAAACATCCAAAACTAAATTGACCACATCAGGATAATTAAGAAAAGTACATGCAGACACAAATTGGGTTAAAAGACAATATTAAATCAAAATATGATAAAGACATTGCTCAGCTACATTCATGCAACATGGAGAAAAGAGATTAAAATTTGGATTCCAGATAATCTAAATTTTGAAATAGTATAAAATATACTGATGAGTGTATGTCTGTTTATATACACATCACTTTGAAAAAGGTACAGTAAAGAAACTGAAAACATTAAGTTTTGTCTCTTATCATTTATTTATAACTTAGAAAATGTAGTGCTTAGCTGATTCTCAAACTTAGCCCAAGAAACATAAGCAGATTCATATTATGAATACAAGTTAAGAATTCTTAAGGAATTATTTTCTGTGGACTCTAAAACAATATATGAGTGGAATTGGAAAAGTATTACTGAAATATGCTTTTTTTGCATTTTGTGACAAAATAATATTTGTTTCTTGAAGATTAATATGCAGATAGCCAACTTTATAGAAAAGGAATAACTAAATCATCAAATTGTTACATGTGCAAGAAGAATAATGCTGTTCCCTGAGGCCTAGACTTTTCCACCTCTTCTTGCTCTTGCCTTTAATAAATCTGGTTGTGTGAAGAAGAGCTACTATATGGGGTTGAAAAAAATCCAGAAAATCACTCAATTACAGCCACAAATTAAAGAGATCTGGATTCCCCCTCCCAAAAAAATAGTTGTGTTAGCCCAAGTGCAGGGTTCAAGTAGGAACCATAGTAGAAAAGCAGTGTGGAAAGGAGAGGGAAGAGCCTTAACAACATCTGTTTATGCTGCTCTCAAGTTAGCCACAATTTCAATAGCAGCAGCATGCACTGTATCTGGAGGCCACTGTATCTGTGGCCCTTCAAGGTACTCCAGAGAAGCATAAACCATGAGTACAGGTGGGATATGTGAATTTTCTTGGATTCATTGTAGCATAAAGCTTTAGCTTTCATTCAAATCTAACGTTTCCTTTTTTAAAAAAAACAACAAACTCCTTATCTTCTTCCTAATCTATTCCATTTGTGTCTCATCACTGAAAGCTGTTGGGCAAGAATTTGATATTAAAGCCTGCTTAAAGCCAGATGTGTATGTAGTTCATGTGGAATCAATGTATAGCCAAAATATTTACTCAAACCAACAAGAAAATAAAATTCAACCCTTAGGAGCTCCTTCCCTTGAAGAAGTTTGCATTCTTAAGCACTAAGACACCTGTTACATATTATTTATGTAATCATGTTTATATTTATGCTGATTTATGTGTGGAAATATTTTATTTTTAAAGATTGGTGGTAGAATATAAATATGCATTTAAGCTTTTGAAATGTAGCACATTATATGCTTATCGGCATTATAAAATGGTTGTATCTGTCAGGCTTGCCCCAGCTAAGTCCTTAGGGAAGAACAACTCTCAAGTCCATTTGATTGAAGCGATAGGTTCTTTTACTAGGATTAGTGGTTACAAACAAAGCAATGCTAAAACTAGGGTTTCCCACGCAAGGACTACAAAGTCTTCTCCTTCATGGCCTCCCCCCTTGACCAGATCATCATTGTCCAATAGCATGCTGGTGCAATGTTTTGGGAAACTGCTCTGGTGTCAGACGTTTCCTGCAACGGCTTCGCATTCTTTACCATGCCTGGCATCCTTGAGGTGGCTGGATCAATCCAGTTTAACAAATCTGATTCGTGTCAGTGCCACTCCTTCCCCCCATACATGTATCTCCTATCTTTTTTATCTTTTATCTTTTTATCTTTCATCTTTTATCTTATTTCCCCAAACCCCCAAAACTTTAACCTTAGACTATCTACTGTTGACCTCACTCCATTCCTAAGAGGTCTGTAAGGGGCGTGCATAAGCACACCAATGTGCCTACTGTCCCTGTCCTAATGTCCCCTTTTATTTGTATCCATTTCATGTATTAATAACCATGTTTATACCTATATCTGTTATCTAATCTTTCTGTCCTCCTGCACATCTCCCCCTTCCTTTACTGCTTTGACCCCCCCTCCCTCTGTTTATGGCAGGACGCCAGCAAGCTTTGCAGAGCATAGTGAAGATGGTAGATCTGACATTATCTTATCACATTTGAAAAGAAATAGCTTTGCTATTTCAGCCTATAATGCTTTAAACACCTCAATCTTTTTTTTTTACATGAAGGAACACCTCCAAAGAGAATTAAATTACTTAAGTATGTGTAAGAGAACCAAATATTATTTTGTTAAACCTACTAACAATGTTGTCATAATGCTGGGATTCTATTCTCAACTATACATATCATATTCTGAGTGGTTGGAAACTCCAAGTCTTTTCACCAACAAGTAAAGCTAAAATCTCGATAGTCAGTTGGAAGTTATTGTTGCTAAATGGATAGTTAAGGAATATTGCATTGCAATGGCATTATTTGAGATCTAAAAGGCAAATAAATTCCACATTCTGCCTCAGGTCTAACTGATTCAGCTCTGCCTTTTGTCCCCATTTGTGGGTCTGTCAGTTGTAAAAGCAATGATTGACTAGATTGATCATTAATCTTATTTTTATTTGGTCATTAATAGAACAATAAGATCACCTTTAAAATTAGCTGCTAATACGATTATCTCTACATCGTTTGCATTAATCAAGATAGCAGCAACATCTCTACTGAATTATAGAAATCCTATGATGTAAAAAGGAAGCCAAATCAGTTATCCTTGCATTTGATATAATGCATCTCCTCTAAGACTGTCCAACTCATCATGTTCTAATGAAGATTACCAAAAGAATGTGCATTATTCTCTCTTTATTCTGAAAGATCAAAAGAGAAGAGATTTGGGAATGCAGGGAGATAAGAAGATTCTACCATAGGATCCATTCATGTTTTAAAACTTTGAATAGACTGAATAGAAGTGATCAATTTGGCTGTCATGCAAAGAAAACTATCCTGGGCAGCGGTGTGGGAAAACATTCACTTCTCACAGTGAACAGCTTTTAGCTTCAGCAATCATCAGCATTGTGAAGTGCTTATCGGAAAAGAAGACAAAATGCAATTAAGCTAGATTTTCAATGGAACCAGAAATTACTATTCATACATCTCAGCTGTATGGAAAATACATGATTCTGAACCGTGACTTTTTTTGTTTTGCTAATTTTTTCCCCTCTCCTTTCCCTGGCTCTCTTTTTCTTTAAACGTTTATAAAATATGTCAGTCATGATGTAGCACAGCTGAATAATTGTCATAGAGTCAAATGCTTGCAGATGGTTAATGGAAACAGAAAATTAAATGAACAGCAGTGAAGAAACTCATGCAAAATTAAAGAACCCTACTGCAAATTTAAAGGGTCATTTGGTTTCATCAAAAATCAAATAATATGAATATGTTATTCTCTGCATGAAAGAGACTATGTTAAATTGTTTTGAGTGCTAAAAATGAGCAATCAATGGTGTGCTAATGGAATTTGTGAAAAATCAGGCACTATTGAAATATGTAGAAGTTGCCAAATTGGGGCTACAAAGGGAAAACTTCTTTAGGGAGGAAGAGGCTGAAAAATATCCACTTTTATTCCAAAAATAAAGATCAGATTGTGCAAACACCTCAAGGTACAGATAAAGATTATTTAAAATCAGGATTAAGCTGCGCAATTTCCTTTAGCGACTCACATCAAGCATTCTGTTTCAAAATTGTCTAAAAACTATTCAGTTGGAGGCCCCTACAGTTTTGCAAAATGTAATGTTTCCACAGTACAGAATCAATTTCTGCATACAGTTGCAGAGACCTAGCATGATTTTATGAGTGTGAGTTGTCATCCACTTGGATTTCTTGAAAGATATAATTGACAAATCCTTTGAGAAAAGGAGATTTATCTTTTAGGTACAAACAACATATGCTATTACTCAAAGTATCACTTTGAAGTGGATATAAGGTGAAATTCCTCTTTTAGAATGGATTTCAAGATTTGAAACATCATATTCTCTGTAAACTGCTATTTATTTTTTCATCATCCTTTCAATTTTCTAGGAAGTCTGGAGTCAATATGAAGTATTTCAATTCACCTGAATAATTTTAGGCTTCATGTCTTTTCATGTGCCGAACAAAAAATAAAAGATATATTTGGTACTATTGCAAATAAAGCAACCATACATATGTCAGGTCGAATTATATTTTGATTCTTCAAAAATGCAAAGAAGTTCCAGTGTGTTTCTATAACCACATTGTATGAACAGCATTTATAAACTAAGAAATAAAAGCCAGAATATATGTATTAGCTCTTAACGTGCGGCACATTCATATAGCACACTTGAGTGGCACACTCAATAGTGTCGTTGGGATGTGTGTAGGTCAATACAATTAGTTCTAAAGGGACCTTCATTATATATCATTTTCTTTGTGATCAGAACAGACCAAGTCACTTCAAAATTAGACAGAAGTCAGTAAAATCAATAGTTACCTGAAGTCATATACAGTATGTACCCCGTGAACTCTAGGCATTTCTAAAGCCTAGGAAGATCAAATACTTTATGATGCCCGCATAATCTCTTGGTCTAATTGTAGTCCTCAACTTATGACCACAATTGAACCCAAAATTTCTGTTGCTAAGTGAGACATTTGTCAAGTGAGTTTTGTCCCATTTTACGACCTTTCTAGCCACAGTTGTTAAGTGAATCACTGCAATTGTTAAGTTGGTAACACGTTTGTTAAGTGAATCTGGCTTCCCCATTACTTTGCTTGTCAGAAGGTCACAGAAGATGAACACGTGACAGTGCAACCGTCATGAATATGAGTCTATGAGTCTGCCAATTTTGATCACATGACCATGGGGATGCTACAATGGTCATAAATGTGAAAAATGGCCATAAGTTACTTTTTTCAGTGCTGTTGTAACTTTGAACGGTCACTAAACGAGCTGTTATAAGTCAAGGACTACCTTTATATGGATAGGACTTCTCATCTTGTAATGCTTGTTAGCTTTTGTTCAAACTAATTCATGAGCAGCGAACTGCTTATGAAACAGCTACATTCAAATAATGAACCTATGTGTCAAATGCAGAGTCCTTTCTTCTCTTGCTATACCATTCCTTGAAGAAGAAAAAGAAGAAAGAAGAAAGAAATATCCAGGTTTGCACAGGTCAAAGCAGAGGTATCTGCAGGGAATGCAAGGAAAACCAAAAGGGTCAGAGTTTATTGAAACCTGCAAAATCCTGCCTATGGTGAACCAAAACTGTCAGCTTATCAAGTTGGTCCAGACAAGAAATCAATAATATGAGTAGTAACACTGCCTTTATTGTAAGGTACAGTACAAGTCTGAAAGCAAATCTCTCCCTTGCCTTTACTTTTCACAGAACTAGGGAGGGTCTCTTCTTACCACCCCACACCCTATTCCTTCGGAGGTCTGAGATATCTCTTATCTAACCATTACCTTGGCTGCAAGTATTTTTTTTCCTCCTGTCTCTCAAGGATATTACAACAGATCATTACAAAAACATGAATCCATAACCAAGGCTGGTTTTCCTATGATTCGGTTTACACTAAATAAGTGATGTTGGAAACACCCAGAAGATGCCTGGTCAGATCATCAAAGGTATTGATTGGTTACTTTGAATTTCTTTCCTTGTAAGCTACTCTCCCATTTCTAGGAAAGAAATCTTGTTACATGATCATGCTTTAAGTTAAAGGATAATGCCCTGCTCTGCTGCCTGACTGTTCATGTAACTTAGTCCATTATTTTTAGTTTGTACATTTGGTGCATGGGTGTCTGCTATCTGTATGAACTATGGGCTCCTGCAGAAAATTGAATTATAGATTTGGAAGGGACCTTGGAGGTCTTATAGTCCACCCTTCTGCTCAAGCAGGACACCCTATACTATTTCAGACAAATGGCTGTCCAATCTCTTCTTGAAAAACCCTTTAGTGATGGAGCACCCACCATTTCTGAAGACAAGCCATTCCACTGATTATTATTATTATTATTATTATTATTATTATTATTATTATTATTATTATTATTATTATTATTATCTCTTTTATTCAGTAAACATGAAACTCAGTCAACTGAACATTTAAAAGTGTCACAAATACCACTGACTGGTGCTAATGGTTGATACGGGTTGCTGCCAGCGTCCTAGGTATCAACCAAGTATCTTCTTAAAAT
>QLTV01003974.1:671527-681646 GCA_003457575.1 Thermophis baileyi
CTTTCCTCTCCTTTTCTCTCCTCCCCTTCCTCTCTCTCTCTCTCTCTCTCTCTCTCTCTCCCCTCTCCCTCTCCCTCTCCCTCTCTTTCTTCCTCTACTCTCCTCACCTTCCCTCCCTGCCCCACCCTACCTCATCCCACCCCAAGCCATTCCTGGGTAATACTGGTCTTTCACCTCAGTTGTTTTGCTTTCTTTTATCCTCATTGCTTTGCTGGTCATAGATCAAAAGAACTCCTATATTAGGAAGTCCAGTTCCCCCAAGATTGAATTGCTATGATAATTTTAAACTACAGACTTATTGACAAACTTATTTTGATATTAATTAGTGCTATGTAGAGGATGTATTGAAATTCTGGAGATTGCCCAACCCATGCTACCTTCTTCTGGGGGGTAGGCCATCCTGATTCATTCCCAGTTTCAATCCATAATTTATGAAAATTGGTTTATATTTATTCTTGCTGAGAAGGTTTTCCTGGTATCATTAAATGAACCGCTCATGTCAAAAATGGCATTCTTTCCTCTTTAAAGCATTGTAAGCCAGCTACTACAATTCAGTGGAATTTTTTTATCTCCTCCTAGTGCACAGACCTCTAAACTCTCTGGATAGCCAGGCTTAATCTGAGACTTCAGATCTGCCTTCACCTCACAAACAGGACTCCTGATGTCTTAGGAAACATAAAACAGTCTTGCCATTTTGTGTGAAGAGGAAAGGAGACAATTACTGTCCCAAATAATCATCTTGATGCTATCCCACTATTTTCCTGACAGAGACCCTGCTGTCTCCCAAGACAGTGTGTGCCTTTACTCCAAATTTGGCATGTCCTGGTATAGGCACATCATACTAAGTTTAGATTTTGTTAGATTTGCACAGGAATAATAGTCGAGACGTAGGAACTGTTCAGCACCTTTATTTGTGGCTAGCAGGAGCTAATACAGACTGCCGGCCGGCGGCAGGGAAGCCGCTTTTAAGGGTTTCCCTGCAGCCAGCTTGGCCAGTGACAGTGGTTTAATTTTCCCGCTGCTGACTAAGCCAATCAGCGGTGAGTATGCAAATACATACTCATACGTCAGTACGTAACACCCCTCCCCTCTTAGTTCAGCAATTGTCCAATCAGTGTCCGATACAAGCAACGTAGTTGCGCAAGTAGGCAGGCCGCTGTATAGTCCTACTGGGCCTGCGCGATTCAGTTCCTCGGGAGTTCTCACCAGGTGTGGACATGGTCTTTGTTGCTCTGTCTCTGAGCCATGGAAATATCTGGAACCTGCCTCCAGGCGTGGAGGCTGAACTTCCTGCTCCATCGTCCCTCGGTCCCAGTTGACGACGCTGGATCTCGGTGGCCTCTGGTAGGTGTCCGCGTTCTCCCTCTGGGCTTGAGACTAGCATTCTTCATTGTTGTTGAATCAGGGCCTGGTTGTCGTCATTGGTGTCTGTGCGCCTGGAACTGTATGGTCGGCAGGGCGGAAACCCGCGTTGTTCCGTTGTTTCTGAGATCGCTCTGGGGACTGGTTCTGCTTCTGGGTGTCTGAGCCAGGAGTCTCCTACTCGGGTCCTGAGTTGGTCTATGTGTCGCCTCCATATTCAGCCGTCTTCCAGCCGGACCCTGTAGGACTTAGGGCCGGTGATGTCTGTGACTGTCACCTTGACCCATTTGGGGTCCCCAGAGAAGTTTTGGGCAAACACTACATCGTCGATGTCCAGTGTTCGGGTTGGTTAGTGAGAGTCTAGAGGCTTGTCTGGGTTATATGTCGGATTTAGCCTGTCCAATTGGGATCGTAGTTTCCGTCCCATCAATAACTCTGCCGGGCTGCGGTTGGTTGCTGCGCTTGGAGTTACAGTATATGCTGGGCTAGTAGGAATTGATCGATTCATTCCTGCCAGCTTCCTGGGCCCATTCTTGTCAGAGCCTCTTTTGTCATCCTTACCATTCTCTCAGCCTGGCCATTGCTGGCTGGCTTAAATGGCGAGACGAGTATGTGTCTGACACCAAGGTTTGCCAGGAAGGTTTCCATCTGTCGGGCTGTCAGCTGGGGTCCGTTGTCTGACACCAGTGTGTCGAGTAGCTCGTGGGTCGCAAATAGCCTTCGAAGTGACCTGATGGTGGCTTCGGTCATTGCTGAAGGCATGTTGACTATCTCCAACCATTTGGAGTCAACGACTATTAAAAATGTCTGACCCGTCATTGGTCCTGCAAAGTCTATGTGGACTCTTGACCATGGTGCGTTGGGGGTCTCCCATTCTACTGGGTTGGATTTCGGTAGAACTGGTCTGGTTTCTTGACAGGGCTGACACGTGGCCACCCACTCTGTGATGTCCTGGTCCAGGTATGGCCACCACAGATAGCTTCTTGCTAGTGCCTTCATGCACACAATTCCCGGGTGCCCAATGTGTAATGTCCTGATCACCCTCTTTCTGAGCTTTTGTGGAATCACAACTCTCTCCCCCCATAGTAAGCAGCCCTTAAGCACCGACCATTCCGTCTGCTTATTTTTAAATGTCTTAAACTCCTCCCCTTTTTCCTCCTGTGGCCACCCCCTCAACACCCAGTTCATTACTTTGGAAAGCACCCTGTCCTTTGCTGTGTGCTCCATGATGTCCCGGGATGTGATGGGGCTCATTCATTCTATGTCGACGAGCAGAATTTCGGCCACAGGAGCAGAGTCTTCCACCAGGTCGGGTTCAGGGCAGCGGCTGAGGGCATCCGCATGGGCGATGCTTCTTCTGGGTCGGTGGAGAAGAGTGTAGCTGTACCCTGAGAGGAAGATTGACCATCATGTTAGTCTAGGCGACATGTAGTGTGGTGTCTGGTTGTTTCCGGCAAGTAGACCCAGCAGCGGTTTGTGGTCTGTGATTAATTCAAACTTGCGGCCGTACAGGTATTTGTGGAAGCACTTGATGCCGGCCACTGCTGCAAGCGCTTCCTTATCTAACTGGCTGTAGTTGTGTTCAGCTGGGGATAGGGTCTTTGAGTAGAAAGCTATGAGGGCTTCTGAGCCGTTGGGTAACTTATGGCTCAGTACTGCCCCCACTCCATAAGGGGAGGTGTCGCACGTTAGTAGTAGGGGGAGGTTTTCACTGTATTGCATCAGGATGCTGTCTGAGGAAAGTAGGTCCATTACTGCGGCAAAAGCGTTGACCTCTCTTTGTCCCCATGTCCACATGGCCATCTTCCCCAGGAGTCTATGCAGCGGTTCAGCAACTGTTGCTTTCTGTCGCAAAAAAATGGCATAGAAGTTTAATAGTCTCAAAAATGCTTGTAGTTCTGACTTGTTTCTGGGGGTTGGCACATCTTTGATGGCCTTAATCTTTTTTTCTGTGGGTCTGATGCCGGACCCGTCTATTAGAAACCCCAAGAACTCAAAACGCTGGTGACCCCTATTTTACATTTGTCTTTCTTGACTTTGAGCCCCCGTTCTTGAAAACGCCCTAAGACGAGCGGCAGCCTTTGAATTAGTTGGTCTTCTGAGTCCCCTGAGATGAGGACGTCATCGAAGTAAGGGACTACTCCTGGAATGCCATTTAAGAGCCGTTCCATTAAGCATTGGAATAGGCCAGGGGCCACGCTGACCCCGAACTGCAACCGGTTGCACTTGAATGCCCCCTATGGGTGACAATTGTTTGTGCCTCAGCTGTGGCTGCGTCTACAGGCAGTTGCTGATATGCCTGGGCGAGGTCTAATTTGGCAAATATTCTCTCATTGCCCAGGGAGTGTAAGAGATGCTGGACAACGGGCATCAGGTATGCGTGTGATTGTAGGGCTTTATTGATGGTCCCTTTATAGTCCACACAGATGTGAATGGACCCGTCCGGCTTCATGGGGGTGACAATGGGGGTCTCCCACGTGGCATTCTCTACTGGTTCTAATACCCCTTGGGCTATTAGTTTGTCCAGCTGCTCATCGACTTTGGGTCGGAGCGCAAAAGGGACCCTTTGGGGCTTAAGTCTTATTGGGGTTATGCTGGGATCTAGGCTAAATGATATGGGTTTGCCCTTATATTTACCTAGACTCCCATTGAAAATGGTCTGGAAGTCTGTGAGGAGCTCGTCCAGTTTGTCCCATCTTAGTTGGTGCAGTCCCGTGATGCCGATGTTGAGTGGCTTGAGCCATTCCACCCCCATCAGTGTTGGCCGGTGTCCTTCAATGACGGTGTGATGCAGGTTCCCTTTGAAATCTTTGAAAATGACTGGGACTTCTGCTCTTCCAAGGACTTGGATCCGGTTCCCATGGAAGTCGGTTAGGCGGATGTCTTGTGGTTTTAGTTGTCTTTTTGTGAAGTTGGGCATCAGTTGCTTTAGTGTGCCCCAGGTCATGATTGTGAACACGGAGCCGGTGTCGAGCTCCATGTCGCAAGGCAGTCCATCTATGGCCACTGTGACTACGAACTTCTCACCCTGGTTGGCATTCGCATGGCCCACTGAGGTGTGGTAGGTGCCCCGTGTCTCTTGGGATCCATAGTCGTCTCTTCTTCTGCCCCTCTGTGTCCCGGAATGGTTTTGGGCTTGCCTCCCTGGACCCATGGGTGGTCTGGGTGGGAGTGGAGTTGTCTGGTATTGTGCTGGTTGCATGGCTCTGCATGCCAAAGTTATGTGGCCGCGCTTTTGGCAGCGGTGGCAAATTGCTTCCCTGAATTTACAGGTAGCCCTGGGATGGCCCCCTAGGCAGCTGGCACAACAGGGCTGCCTTTGATTAAAGTCTCTGGGGCTTACCCTCTTGTCCTGCTGTATTCGGTAGACATGGTCATCGTCGTCGTCGTCATACTCTTCTTCTGCCTCTGGAACCTCTGTTCGCCAGTCCGTTTGCCTTTGTGCGTGGTGGACCCCGCTGGTTTTCTGGACGCTGGCTGCAGAGGTGTCCTAGGATTTGGCGGCTCTGGCTTCTTTGACTACATCTTTAAAATTGGCGCCGCTCTGGATTAGAAGTTTTTTTTGTAGGTTGAGGTCGCTCATACCTAGAATAATGCGGTCTTTCATCATTTCCTCCGGGTTGACGAATTCGCATCTGGAGGCGATCTCCCGGAGGCTGGCAATGAATTCGTTGACTGTTTCCCCTTTGTTTTGGCGTTGGTGATAAAACTCGTTCCTGTGCACCATTGGGGTATTGGAAGGGGCAAAATGATCTTTTAATGCTGTTTGTAGCATGGACCAGGATATTGATTCGATATCCGTAGGTGCCACCAAGGTTTCTGCCAGTTCGTAGGTCTTGGGTCCGTAGTACATGAGGAAGAGAGCCCTCTTCCTGTTTTACGGCAAATCCTGGAAGTTATTAGCCTCCAGGAACATGCGGAATCTGGACATATATGTTCTCCATTCTTCGGTCCATTCTCCAGTTTGCTGGCTGAAGAATGCTGGTGCTAGAGATTGCTGTTGTGCCATCCTGTTGAGTTGGCCAATGCAGGTTGGAACGTGCTTAAGATGGCCGCAGATTGCCACGAGGTGTCCTTTGTCCTCTTGTCTTCTTCCACTACCTTCATCGCCAGTGTTAGATTTGCGCGGGAATAATAGTTGAGACGTAGGAACTGTTCAGCACCTTTAGTTGTGGCTAGCAGGAGCTAATATGGACTGGCAGCTGGCAGCTGGCAGCAGGGAAGCCGCTTTTAAGGGTTTCCCTGCAGCCTGCTTGGCCAGTGACAGTGGTTCAATTTTCCCGCCGCTGACTAAGCCAATCAGCGGCGAGTATGCAAATACGTACTCATACGTCAGTACGTAACAGATTTATTTACCCTTTGACCCAGTTCAAACCATTTCCACAGTCTCCCAGAATTCCCAATTTGAAATAATGCTCACTGACAATCTGACTACAGATTAACTCCCTCCCTGATGACCCTCCTTTTCTCTAATAGGTTTCCATGCTTGCAACAACAGAGTCAATAAAATTATTTATAAGTGTTTAAAATAAAAATACAAATCATTCTTAGTGTCATCATCATCATCATAATCTTTTTCTTCTTTATCATCATCATCGTCATCACATCATCATCACCTTTTACAGAAGAAGTATCCTTTTGTGAACTAAAATTAGGAAGATTTGTAAAGCAATCATTGAATGGCCTTTTAGGTACATAACTGAATGCTAATTTGATTGACTGAAATATAAGTTGATGAGATGTGTACATTTTTTTCAATATATATGCATAGATTCCAGCATTTTTAAGATATTTAATCGGTTTTAGATAGGAATAATCCAGAGAATATATGAGACCTATTGATTAATTTAATTAAACCCATGGAAATAACACATGAAGAGAGTCCTCCTTTGTCCATCACCCAGCTATTCTTTATCAGTTAGCTGAACAGCATAAGATTAACCTATATGATTCTAAATGTAAATTTCCCTTTGAAGTGCTTTTAAATTTAGGAAAAAAAGTTAAGAGCACCCCAGTAGGTGATTGTCACGAGACTGTGAAGAATTGCCTAAAGAATGCGTACAGTTCTGCCAGGTGATGAACATTTAGAAAAGCCAATTGGAGATTAAACATATAATTCCAAGAAACTTCAGAATATTGTTAAAATATTTCTCAACACTTGTTGAAGAGTATATAATATACATTGTCTGGGAAATATGCACATAAATGGCAGATCAAATGCACATTGTCAATAAGGCATAATAAATGTGCACAATTGTCAGGTGAATTGGTTTATACATTAATTCATATTTTCTTTGGCACGTATACTCACACATGTACCATTCACTCAGAATGATTAATCGATCATTCAGTAGGTAATTTTCTAACCTATGATAAGCCATATCATATGGTGGATATGATTAATTTTTATGGTATAGGATTAACTTCCAGTTTCTGTATTAAGGTTTGTTCAGTAACTCTGTGTAGTTTCTCTGATCATATAGATGGATTCTGTCTTATTGTGCTACACAATAAAGTTTTGGAGGGTATGGATATATAAAGAAAATTCTAATTTTAAACTCCCTAAAGCACACATCCTGTGAGGTAGTTTATGAAGGGCAGACTTTCTCAAATGCTGACAGATGTTCAACAAAAATTAAATTTTGTATGTGGTTTAAGCAAATTAAAATGGGATCCAAACATTGATTACATTTAATATTATCTCAGTGTAGTGTTTACAAATCCACTGCACCATGCATGCTCAGTCTTGCGTACTGTTAATACCACCCCATTGTACTTTTAACAAACTTGGTATCCTTTTTATATGGTATGACAAACACAATTTTCACAAGGTTGAAGAGAAGATTCACCAAGATGAAATCAAAAGAAAATTTAAACAAGATAATTAAGCAATGTTAAAAAATATTTTGATTGAAATTATTTTTTCTGAATCAAAGATAGCACAAAAATTACTATTTTGGGTTAGGAGAAATTCACATTAAAATTATAAAATTTAGAAAAAAGACGAGGTATCTGCTTGCATTTCATACTCCCTCTCCTCTCCCTCTCCCTCTCCCTCTCCCTCTCCCTCTCCCTCTCCCTCTCCCTCTCCCTCTCCTCTTCCCTCCTCTCTCCTTTGCTCTCTTTGTTCCTCAGAGAAGAGCAACAAAGATGATTAAGGGACTGGAGGCTAAAACATGAAGAACGGCTGCAGGAACTGGGTATGTCTAGTTTAATGAGTAGAAGGACTAGAACATGGTAGCAGTGTTCCAATATCTCAGGGGCTGCCACAAAGAAGAGGGAGAGGGTCAAGCTATTCTCCAAAGCACCTGAGGGCAGGGCAAGAAACAATGGGTGGAAACTAATCAAGAAGAGAAGCAACCTAGAACTAAGGAGAAATTTTCTGACAGTTAGAACAATTAATCAGTGGAACAACTTGCCTCCAGAAGTTGTGAATGCTCCAACACTGGAAGTTTTAAAAAGATATTGGATAACCATTTGTCTTAAGTGGTGTAGGGTTTCCTGCCTAAGCAGGGGGTTGGACTAGAAGACCTCCAAGGTCACTTCCAACTCTGTTATTCTCTTTTCTCTTTTCTTCCAGCAATACAAATCATACAGTTAAATCAATGCTGTAGATTAACAAGAAGTGTCAGTTGAATATGTTAGATATACAATTGCTCTAGTACAGGGCTGTCAAACTCGTGGGCCACAGTCCAGATGCGTCATGTGCTGGCCACACCCACACCTGGTTTAGTGAAGGGAAAAAACACCCGATACATCACATGATGATGCAAGTTTGACACCCCTGTTCTAGTATTTCAAAATTCAAGTTGCCAGTTATTTTTCTATTTCCAGAGTGTACCTGTAAATGCTCTACACTGATTTTATTTGACCTTTAATCTACTAAATAGGATTAAACAGGACGATTAAATAGAAAAATTGTCAACAATTTAATATTCACCCATATTCTTTTTGAAGTTAATGCTGTTCTTCTCCCATAAAAGTAAAACAAACCAATCTGACATAACTATTATTTCCAAAACTGGATCTCCCATGATATATAAGAAAAAAAAGTCTGAAAACACATTACATTAACAAGTGGAGACATAACATTTTATTTTAAATATTTAATTAGATGCAAATTTCTATAATGTAGTAATGACTATATAATTTTAGTTGAAGCAATTTAACTCCCTATATCTCATGTCCAATATATTTTGTTCCTACATTGTTGCCTTATCAACCAAGATAATAAAAAGTATATATTAGTTTTGATTAGGAGACAGAAATTCAATAAGTCATATCTCTTTTTTTCAAACTATTTCACATAATTATTGTTATATTACTTCAATGCAGAGTGGCAACTACTAATGGGGGAGTCTCAGTAAAATATTGTGGTTATTAGTTTTAAATTGGATCATACTGTATTGGCCCTCGGTAATCCCTGGTTAAAGCAGAAAGATTAGGATATCTGAAGAACTCCCAATGTACTTTGCAGAGGCTATAACAGGTTGTAACAAATAGAATTAGTTAAGTCCACACATAAGGAAATGTTATATTTCAAAATTATTTCTGCCTGTGATCTATATAAACAGACATGAAGATATACACAGATACAAACATGATAATGATTCAATAAACATTTAGATTTTTCTTGTTCTTAATTACTGTATTTTTGTATGCATTTTACATTTATACACACATCAAAACAAATACTTTGCATAAACACAACACATATTGTTCTGTCTTTTACATCTATATGATAATAAATCTCTTGTATCTGTAATCTTTAACTAGGTGAAATGGTCTACCATAAGGCAAAACATTTTCAACCAAGTTACCTCAAATGTGCTAACTTTCAGAATGTATCTAAAATCTGAAACTTATGAATTCCATGGAATTGAAAATTGGCAAATTTTATAAAATCTTTTATAACATATAAAATATCATATAACATTTATGACATAATACAACATGTCATAAAACATTACCTGTACTGATGCTTGACTGTACTATACAGTTCAACATGGGCAATTTTCAAGGCAGACACATGTCTGAATGTGAACCTTGCTGTCTTCAAAGGAGTGACTCTTGTCTTTCAGATGCAGATGGACTGAATCCTGTACTGATGAGTTTGTTCTCCTATGTTGTACCATGCATTTGTGAAGTGGCTGTTTTATTTCTCCAAAGTTCTGTATATTGCAGAATGCATATCTTGCTGTATTGCACTGTGTTGCAATATTGCTGGACAGTGAGAACAACTGGTTCAAAAGAGGAGTCAAAAAGGATATCTCTTTGCAGATGATGTAAAACTATTCAACACCACCGACAATACTACTACCCTTCAAAAAGACCTTGACTATGTATCAGAATGGTCAACCAAGTGGCAACTTCAAATCTCAATCAACAAATGCTCAGTCTTACACATTGGCAAAAATAATCAGAACACAAAATACAAACTAGATAATCACAACCTTGTTGACGATCCTCACTCAGTTAAGGACCTTGGAGTACTCATCTCTAATGATCTAAGTGCCAGAGCCCACTGCAACAGCATTGCTAAGAAGGCATTAAAAGTGGTTAACCTAATCTTGCCTAGCTTCTTCTCTGGTAATATTGTACTTTTAACCAGAGCATATAAAACATTTGCTAGACCAATTCTCGAATACAGCTCATCTGTCTGGAACCCACAATGCATATCGGACATCAATACAATAGAGCGTGTCCCGAGATACTTTACGAGAAGAGTCCTCCACTCCTCTGCTGCCAACAGAATAC
>QLTV01003974.1:682046-697589 GCA_003457575.1 Thermophis baileyi
TGATCGATGAATGAATGAATGAATGACTGACTGAATGAATGAATGAATGAATGAATGAATGAATGACTAAATAAATAAATAAATAAATAAATAAATATTAAAATTGAACAGTCCTTCCTCAACAGAGGGGGAGGGCTATATGACACCACCTATCTCCTGTTAACAACGCTGTGCTTTCAGCGTTCCCCAAAAGTTTCTATGTTTGCACTCAGGTGATTCTGAGGATACATATAACAGATAAACCCCTATGTTGCCTCAATGACTCTCAGAATGCTAACAAACAGATGACTGCAAATCCTTCCAGGCACAAATCACATGGAGAACTTAAAGTGGAGAATCCTTTCCAAAGATATTACAGCCTATTAGATGGAAACAATAAATTCTGGGGTATTTAAAATTAAAAGAGATGAAGATACCGTCAAGTCAAACTCAATTCCTTGTGAATAGTCACATTCAAGAGAGTGTGTCTGTGTCTATGTGTATGTGTGTGCTTTGGTAGCGAAATGGAAGTAGATTGTGATTGCCTGCCATATATATGTGTGTGTGTGTGTGTGTGTGTGTGTGTGTGTGTTTTGTGTGAAACCATGTATAACCCACAACCCTAAAATTAAGAATTAAACCATGCCTAACCCTGGATAGCTTCCGAGATAGGCCAAGGTTGGCTAGTTCTTGGCTTCAGCTGGAATCTTCTAAAACCATGACAGTGTAATTTTGCAATCTAATTTTCAAAACTTTTTAAGTAAGTAAGTTAACTAAATATTTAGGAAGGTTATTTAGAGCTTAACAATTCCCATACTAATATAGCTTTTTTATTTATTTGTCTGTTATCCAGTAAATGCTTTGTATAACAAGAATAACTATTAAATAGGTCTATGATGCATTTTGATGGAACATCAAATCATTTGTGTTACAGTAATATCAGTAACTTCTTTTCATGTCATTAAAAATAACTGCTTATTATACATAATGTATGTATGTATAACTCTTTGTTTGCAACAGGTTATTTTAGTGAGTTGTTTTTTTAAAAAAACTCTAGAATGATAAGTAAGCTGCGAAATAATTTCTCTTGTGGTCTTTTTTATGTGTGTCACAAATTTTGATTTCATACAGCTTTGCTAATTATTCACTGCCTAATTGTTTAAAGGTTTGCTTACCCAATCCCTTCATGGCTCATTAGATGTACACAACAGGCTTGTATCGGCAACATTCATTTGCTGCGTCCATTTTATATTTATTAAATTGTAAAACATTGTTTCTTTAAAAAAGAATCCACCACTTCATCACCATATATAAAATAATTAAACACTTCAAAAATTTAAAGGACACTAATTAGTGCTTTGCATTGCTTTAGTGAGGAACACAAGATAGAGGCAGCAGGAAAATAAAAAGAAAAGGACGCCAGTCAATATGAACTGCAGTGAACAGAACAGACCACTTCATCACTATATATAAAATAATTAAACCCTTCAAAAATTAAAAGTACACTAATTAATGCTACACAGTGCTTTAGTGAGCAACACAAGACAGAGGCCGTATAAAATAAAAAGGCAGTCAAGGTGAACCACAATTAATAGAAGAGTGCCTTACCCAACCTGGTTCCCTTCAGATATGCTGCGTATATTCCCAGAAATTCCTGTCAGTAGATATATTGGCTGGGAATGAGAGAGTTTAAATCACAAAATGCTGTGGAAACCAACTTTGGGGAACCCTTTAAGACAGTATTCCAATATCAACTTTGAAAAAGAGTCTTGATTTGGTATTTCTGGGAGGTACATGGGAAAAGAGAAGGAGATTGTTCATAGTAAAAGGTTGTTGTAAGCTGAAATTCCATGATTGGCACTCATACAGTCAATGATAAATAAAAAAAGGATGGAGGATATTGGAAGGCTGAGGAGAGAAGAGTGTTATATGGCTTATTTTCAAAGATGAATCAGATTAGCATGCTCCATTATAACACAGTTATCCTGTGAGTCACACAGCTCTCGAAAGATGTTATGGATTGTTACTTACAAACGTTTTAGTCAGATCTTCATGTATATTAATTTACACAATGTTAATTTCATCCTACTTCACAGACCACTAGGCAGCTCAAATAAGCATTCTGAATATCCAAAAAATAGCTTAAAAACAGCAGATGTCATTTAAAATATATAAACACATTAAGTACCAATACAAGATAATATTTGTAGCTTAGGGTTATCTGTGGAGTCCTTGCTCAGAGAGTACTAAGCTCAAAGAATGCCAAGGACTATACAAGCACATTAAGACCACTTAAAACATTAAAATAGTCCAAAGCAATAAGTAGCCCACAAAGTCCCAGAAAAGCCTCATTCAAATAACAAATTATTGTAATTTCTTCAGTCTAGCAGTGTGACCATTACCTGGATCTCACAAAATAAAATATTCCAAAGATACAGGACAGAAAAGACCTGCTTCCAAATCTCTAACCCTCTAACCCAGCGGTGGGTTGCTCCCGGTTCGGCCCGGTTCTTAGAACCGGTAGCGGCGGTGGGAGGCTCCACCCACCCACCCGGGATGCTTCTGCGCATGCGCAGAAGCATCACGCACGCGTGAACCGGTAGTAATGGGTTTTAGAACCCACTACTGCTCTAACCTCCTAAGAAAGGGGAAACAAAGATGACTGGATAGCTTATCACTAAAACAGATTGTCATACAGATTGTTGATACAGATTGTCATTGCATAGGGCCCACTTATTTCAATTACCACATCTTAAGGGTCTGCCCAACTGATTTGAGCTAGCACGGTTGATGTGGTCTCTGTTTTTCAATTAAGCAATGTCCTGTTTCAGGACTCAGGAAGTGGACCTTTTCTATCACAGCACCTGCCTTCTAAAATAAGGGTCCCCTTAAAATCTGGATGGCCTCCACTCTGGTGATGTTTGTGAGTGCCATAAAGTCCTGACTATTCATCTAGGTTTTGGACTAGGGTGGCTGGAATCTCATTTACTGGATGGTAGATGTTAGTGGAATGTTTTGAGGATTCTACTTGTTCTTCTTTCTTTTTATCTTGTTTTACTTTGGGTTCATTGTTACCTATTATTTAGTTTTTAATATTGTTTGTTATATTGCAATTCACTGAGAATCATTTTATCATCACTTGATCAATTTGAACAAATAAAAGAAATAAAATGTTTTAATTACAACATTTTGTTCACTTTAATCTGTTTCTTAAGGACCATGCTACATTACTATGAATGAAAACTTCAGTATTCATATCTACTCATCTATGAGGACCTATACTAACTTATTCTCTTTTATCAAAATCTTTCCATACAACATGTTGGTAGATTAATTTTTCTTGTTTCATTTTAATTTTTTTTCAACAATGGCCCATCAAACCTCAAGCTCAAATTCTCCAAGTAGTTATGTGGAGAACAGATTTTGTTTGTTTGTTTTTAATTTCCTCGTCATCTACTATAGCAGTCTTGAAATACAGAGGTTGAATTAACTATACCGTGAATTTAACAATACAGTGTGTTGTCCCAAAGGTGCTTTTTCAGGAGGCAACTGGACTTTCTTGTTTTTATTTTGAAGACATTTTGCTTCTCATCCAAGAATGGATGAGAAGTGAAATGTCTTCAAAGAAAAAACAAGAAAGTCCAGTTGCCTCCTGAAAAAGCACCTTTGGGACAACCATGACCTGGATGACTGAGAATCTCTACAGACTAATACAGTGTGTTTTATGTTGGTAGAGAACATATCCAATACACCTTCTTCCTCCTATTTTCCCCACCACAACAATCCTATGAGGTGGTTGGGCACAGAGCAAGTGACTGGCCCAAAGTCACGCAGTTGGCTTTCATGGCTAAGGCGGAACCTGAACTCACTCATGGTCTCCCACTTTCTAGCTTGGTGCCTTAACCACTAGACAAAATTAAACTCAAAAGTTTACACCTTGTCTCTAATAGGATAATTTCTTCTTATAGTGTGTGTGTGTGTGTGTGTGTGTGTGAGAGAGAGAGAGGGGGGGGTGTGTGTGTGTGTGTGTGAGAGAGAGAGAGGGGGGGGGGGATGTGGATGTGTAGAGACTTTTTTTTTTTGCTTTATTCCATATATTTTTATTATAATAAAAATAAACTCAGGTTTATTTCATAACTTTGATTTAAGCTACTTAAGTATCAATGTGAACTAAAGAAATAGTAACCATAAGGGCATAATGAATAATTATAATGTAAGAGAATTTCTTTCTTCTTATGGTATAAAAAGTGTATACCTTCATACACTATATTTATAGTGATGGAAAAATGCTTTGCATGACATTTCAATGCCAAGCAGAGAAATTTTTCTGCATTATTTTTACCACCTGTTCTTATTCAATTTAATGAAAGAGAATTTGCACTTATTTAGTCATAAAGTAGAGAAGCAATTGTATAATAATTTCCTCAATGATCTGCAGACTTCCTGCATTCCTAAAGAAGAATTGTGTTGCTGTGCTTTTTCAGTACCAGTACTAGTGTCAACATCAAGTGAGGATCCTGGCTTTGAAAAATATCTCCTCCGTGTGGAAAATCCTGAGGAAATTGCTAACCAATTTCTCTGCCCAAAAATTGGGTGGAAAACTCTGAACAGACATTTGTACTCAGTTTTGCTCTGAAGCTTGACACATTTCCAAAGAACTAAAAGAAACTTATTTTATAATATGTTGCACATTAAGCCTATCCCATAAACTAGAACATCAAAAAGACTTCTATTGGATAAGTCTACAGGCCTATTAAACATCACATAGTTTGTCGGAAAGTGGCAGTGAAGAAAACTCACAAACCTGGCTGCAGGCTGAGAGCTCTTCTGCACTGTTACTTTCCAGCAAACATTATTTAAGGCATATTGACTATGATTTTACAGATAAGTAAACTGCCATTAATAATAACAGCCTTTGACAATCTGACCCATTGGAAACCTGTGAGATCATTTATAACACTGCTGGCAGCAAATTCCACAGTTTAATTATTTGCTGCATGGAAAAAAAAATCTTCTACTCGTCCTAAATCACGTGGCATTTAATTTCAAAGAAATGAATTCGTACTCTAACATTATAAAGGAGGTTCATGTCTCCCCTTTATCCTCTTGTCATTGCAAATTCAAGAGTTCCAACTGTTGGGCCTTGCCTTGAAGGTGAACTATTTCAGCCCTCTAAACATAGTTCTTGGTTCTTGATTCTTGCAAATGTTGCACCTCTATTTGTAATTCTTATTTAGATGTAAGACCTGAACACTGCCTATTATATCTATTGCGTTCTTATCATAGATTTATATAGGGGTATTATTATACTGACAGTTTTATTGTCAAGTCCCTTTTTAATGATTCATGGCACTGATTTTTTTTTACAGCTGCTGCCCTTTGTTGATATTTTAATTGAACTGTCCACCTTTATGCAAAGTTCAAATTTATCAATGAAATTTGAATGTTTTGTGCCAACATATCATTTTGCATTTTTTTATGCCCAAGTGCATTCACAATTTTGAAGCCCATTCACATAGAGAGTTCCTTAAGAGCCTTTTTAACTTTCCTCATTGTTTGCATCATTAACAAACAGGGCTGCCTCACTGATGAACCCTAATTCCAGAGAATGTTTACAGGTATTACTTTGGTATCTTAAGCAAATTAGCAAATATTGCAACCAACTCTGATGAGTCAGTGTAGGGTAGTTGGGCACTCAGAGCAAGGAACACATCAAATGCCTTAGAAATTTTTATCATTCCATTGTTAAATTCTTGGATTATTTTGACTGTCACTTTTCTTTCTCTTTTTTACTTATACACTGTTTTTGTTTTCTATGAATACATTTATAGTCCCCACCTGATCTGCTCTACCCAACCAGGACACTTTGATGTGATGCAATAGCTGTTGCATTCAGATGATATTCGTTGCTACTACTTTTTAATCAGAGTAATGGGAATATTTTTAAAATAGAAAAAAAAATGCCTTCCCCTCTGAAAAATATGAGTATTTTGTAAAACTATTTTTTTTTATAAAACTGAAAAGGCCTAGTTCTTCCAAGCCAATGATTTGAAGGAGCATAAAAATGCAAAGGTATTTATTGAACAGCAGCAGCATGCTAAAAGAAAGGAGAGGAGATACATTGAATCATGATAAACATTGAGTGATAATATCCTAGGCATGAAATAAAACTGAATAAGACTGTAACATGTGGGAAAAATAAAAGAGGTATTATAAATGACTGCTTGGAATCTTATGTAAGACCTCAAATGATGCAGAGACACTCTGCAAGATTTTCTCATAAAACATCCAATAATAACAAAAATGAAGCCTCCTGAGCAAGAGAAGATATCTCCTAATAGAAGGACTCCTTTGAATTCAATCTGTTATCCACAGAGCCTGGTGCTTGGAGGGGTAGCTGAACATCTAAACTGTCTGCATCTGAGCAAGTAGCACAGTCTAAATCAACAACTCAAGTGCTAAATCAAAACTGGCAGAAAAGGTACAGCATTGTTGATACCTCTTCTGAGATACCTGTGCTGCCACTTTTGATTTACTGCTAGCATAAGTGGTGTGGGAGCCACCATCTGGATGCCACCTTAGTGTCAGAACAACCAGAATCTGTTCAGATATCCAACAGACTAAACACCGTGTCAGACAACTAAACACAGTATGAATGACAAGCAATATAATCTCATACTCATGTGGTTATTTTGCTATGAGCTCTCTGTCAACGTTTTGTCTATTTTCATTCCTCTGAGCTAATCCTTTTCAAAGTAATTGCTCAATTCTCTACGAAGGAGAACATGCCAGCAATGGAGCTCAACAAATAATGTTGGGATTAAAAGAGAAAAAGAAAGGAAAAACTGTGAAGTTGGAACTAGGTTCTGTCTTGGTTTCTGCAGAAAGTCCTATCACTGTCTACATTTATTGAACGAAAGCATTGAAAGAAAGCAAGAATGTATCTTGTCTTTTTATGTACACAGCATATGAGAGCATATGCACCAAAGACAAATTCCTTGTGTGTCCAATCACACTTGGCCAATAAAGAATTCTATTCTATTCTATTCTATTCTATTCTATTCTATTCTATTCTATTCTATTCTATTCTATTCTATTCTATTCTATTCTATTGGAATTTTGGCATGCCAATGTGTTAATATCTTTGAATGAACATTCTAGAAGTAAAATAAGCACTACTACTTGAAAGAAGATCTTGGGAAAAATTAGTGGAACTGATTTCTAAAGTTTTTCTCTAATTGCTGATTAATTACAACTGTGAAAGAAAAGGCAAAGGATACATCTAACAATACAATTAAAAACATATCAGAAATCTTATCTATGTAATATTCATATGTGAAATGTGTGTGTGTGTGTGTGTGTGGGTGTGTGTGTGTATGATATACAGTGAAGTACATATGTTATACTATATATGTTATGTGGCTGTGAAAAAAGAAAACCTACTTTTTTGACTTTTCTCTTTCTGTCTCTCTAACAGAAAAGCAGAGCCAGCTGTATCAGGAGAAAATTCCTCTTCTAATCAAAAACATAAGTTATAAAAACAGCAAAACTATTATCAGATGTGCATTACAAGACTATTTTGAAAATGTGTTTCCGAAAGCATATGCAGCCTGCTCATTTTCAAGAAATCCTTGAACAGTAAAAGCATCAGAGTGCCTGCATTTATATGAGATCCTGCATTTCACAATATAATTTGGCTACCTAATTATATTTGAAATGTCGTTCAGCAAATAGGAAAGGCATCTTCTGAAACAGAACCTGCTCATACTGAACAACTTCTGCTTCCCCCCCCCTGTAATAATCTTCAACTATTGGTTGTTTGAAATCATTTCTTCAGGTATCTGTCTTTCTGTGAGTGCCTATCAAAGGCATTGACACAGTATCACCCAGTAATCCCGAGGCTTATCATCAAATTCCACACAAAACTCATTTCAGTGATGTGGCAACAGTTTGAAGGTCATAATAATCTCTGAAGGTCAATTTCCTGATGCATGGTTCAGAGCTTTTGCTACACGCAGGGGTGAACTTGGCGTTTTGCTGCAGCCTACTTCAATCAGGAGCTAACTTGTGAATAATCAAGAAGTACTTCACAAATACTTCTAAGCTCCACTTTCCTAATGCAAAGGTGTGATAGGGTGCAGCCAACCATGGTAATTCAACTTGGAACAAGTTATTATCAGATATAAAACACGATGGGAGGCTGAAAGGTGCTGGGCTCTTTAAAGACTTCAAATGCTCTCACCAATAGAATATATACTTTTCTGTTTGTCCCTTTTCCCAGAAATGATTTTTAGCAGCATGGCTGAATAGCCAGTTCAAAATCTTATAAACAAATTAGGAAAGCAACCCCTAGCAAAGCTATCCTATTGTCTGATATCACTGGTACTGCAACTGGATAACATAAAGAGAGGTTCAAGGAACATATGTACTGTTTTTATTACCTGCACATCTGCATACACATACACCAGAGGTGGGTTCCTCCTGGTTCACACCGGTTCTATAGAACCGGTAGTAAACCAGTGGTGACGTCACGGAGCCGGTTCTGTCGGTGCTGGTCCGTGGACCTTTTTTTTTTTTTTTTGGAAAAAAAAATTGTTTTTGAATTTTTGGGAATTTTTTTTTTCTTTACCAGTCCCGGCACTGCGCATGCGCCGCCATCTTGTTTTTGGCTTTTTTATTTTTTTGCTAATTTTTGGCACTGTGCATGCACATGCCTGTGAAGCACGTGCACCCATGTGGTGCGCCCACATGGCACGCAATGCGCACGCAGCCACGCGGCACGGGAGAAAGCGAACCGGCGACGAGGTAAGTTAGAACCCACCCCTGACATACACATATCACTTACATACACACATGTGCCTTTCTTGCTACCTCTGCTATGTTCCAGGTTCTAAAATAATTCTATGAAGCAGAAAATCCCACAATTGCCACCTGGTATGTGGTGGTAAAAATATCAGTTGTACAAGTATTGGTCTTACTGGCTTCTAGTTTAAACTTTCTTGTACACTATTGTATAAATTATATACATTTTCCCATGTTCTTATAAATAGTTTAATTTTGCATTTATGAAAGTGTTCACTTAATACTAATGGATTTTAACCACTTTTTTTTTTTTTTTGCAATTTGGGTAAATTTTATTACAATTTTTAGCATGAAACATTTGTTCATTTCTCATTTTCATACCCTCTGTTTCTGCCCTAGCATTTATAATCTCATATCTGAAGTTTTCCTCATCTGATCTAATTTAATAGATCAGACAATTGGACAAAGCAACTGATTTTTAGAAGTCCATGCTTTTAAAAATGTAATTGCTTTAAAATAGCCTGGTGAATGCAATTTTACATCTTCTATTCAAACAAACAGCTTATAACAAACAAGATTCCTAAACCATCAAATAAAATATTATTTTTTATTATAACAAATAGTTATAAATATGACATTATCACAGTAGCTATCAATATTTTTATCAATGCAGGATAAGTGAGAAGGAAAACAAAAGAAAATAAAAGCTCAGTACATGTATTTTTGTCTAATTTCAGATTTCTTTGAGTACAAACTATAATTCTGAATATAATTATCCAAGAAATGAAATAATAACAGTAACAATTGGTGTTCAATGGATAAGATATAGAATTTTAAAAGTATCAAATTTATGACTGAGATATTTTAACTGCAACATTTAATGGGTTCGTTAAAGATACCTTGGAGTTTATTATGAGCAAGTCAAATATTTTTAAGTGTACTTTGATTTGCATTTTTGCCTTTTTTCACTCCTCAACAATAAAAGATTGCAGAGTAATTCATGTAGAAGATCAGCTTTCAAAAATGTAGCTTTCTCACTGTAACACTTCAACAATTTTAAAAAGGTTGTTCAAAGTAATTTATCTTAAAACATGTCAAAATTCTTTAAAGTGAAGACTTCTTTATTAACAGTCATTTTCAATTTGAAATTAACTTTGATATGTTGCCCTTCCTGTCACTGTTTTTTGACTTGGAATGAATAGCAGGAATCCATAAATCATAAATTCAGAGCCAAAGCTTGTTATCCATTGCAGATATTTGTTAAAGAAAAACAGATTTCAATTTAACTCACACACACACACACACACACACACACACACACACACACACACCACAATTGCTATCATCAACAAAAGCCAATCTCAACAACTGTTCTATATCATGTCTGCCTTATTTTGAAAAAGAGATTAAAACAGAATGCATATCCTTGATAATTTAGTTGCAAAACTTTCTATAACATTTGAAAAGAAAACAGCCTCTGCTTGTGTACAGTACTCCATCCAAACAAACTCTAAATATGACAATATATTTTAGGTAATCAGAGAAACATTAATCTGATTTATTATTATTTTTTATGTCTAGGCCATTCAAATCCTATAAGTCATAATTAACATAACTCTTAAGTTGCTTAGCCTTCTGCAGTAACACTTGATAAAGGCGTTGGCATGGCAGTGTCTACACAAAACTGTTACTGCAGACTAATATTGTATTATGACCATCTAACCATTTGAAGATCTTGTGAGAAGTGAGATCTTGGCAATCTATCTCAATAACTGACTCCTCACACTGAAGAAGTTTTTTGTGACATTTAGCTCAAACATGTTTGCCATTTTAGTCCATTGGTTTTTCTCCTGATTTGGGTGCTGTTTAATTGAAAACAGTTTTCTTATATTTTGTCCTGGTCAATTTTATAACCATTTAGTAAATATTGTAATAAACTGCTTAGAAACAAACAAACAAATATATTCCATGTATACATCATGAAAATGCTATCTTATACTTTTTCTTTATAAGACTTCAAAACAGCATCAGAATTAAAATACCAATCTCCCATCAATAAACTCTGAACAAGTGTCTGAATTTTAATTCTGAACCTCTGTCCCTATTCTGAACTATATTTGCTAAAGGTTAATTGGTGTCCTTTCATTGAAATCAGCATTTTGTGTCTTTGGGACACTATCTACACTTCATTTAGAACTGCACAAATCTTTTTCCATTGCCTTAAGATAATAAATGCTCCATTACCAAGAAGATTCTTTTCATTAGATACCGGAATTTAAGCAATCAATAAGAAGATAAATGAGAAAGAAGGCACAAATAATGAAGAATCCTGAACAGAAAAACCTGGACAAGTTGTGCCAAAAATGATATAAAAAGAGAGTTTAGGAGCATGACACTATGGGTAGTTTTGCATATATTTTAAAAATAGTTAAGATAATCCAAGGTCTATTTTATAGATAACTCAAAGTAAGAGGAAATCTGATTTGAGATGATAGATGGATTCATTGAGTGTACATTCTAATTTAACTTTTCCAGACCTAAACTTTCACTGATGAATAAAACATATTAAAAATCTTCCATGGAATATGAACTCAGTTTCCTCAAAACTGATGCATAGATATATTTAGAACAAGATGTACAGCTTATCAGTATTTGAACATTATTTTTTCTTTTCTTTTTTTCAATAGATCTCAAGAAAGGTATTCTTGAGCAATCTGATCACATGTTCTGAAAATAATTTTATGTTACCCCTCTAATGAATGGTTTAAAGGCTTTAAGGTAGTTTTTTCTGTAATTTATACCCTAATTCTTAATTTTTGATGTTATGGGTTATTAATATTTGTATAACATTGAAAGATTACTATGATATTCCAATTTTTATTTGCACACTTAGGTTACCACTGGTATTATTGTTTGTTTGCTACATACATACATACATACATAAGATTGTGTGAGATTACCATTGTAAAGAAAACAAACACTTCTTTTTAAAATAGAGGAATCCACCTGTGGTGTCATGACAAAAAAATTAAGCAGAAAACCATAGAATGGTCAAAAAAGATGGTCAAAAGTCTCAAATGTAGTAGACTTACTCATCCAATTTTGAGGTAAGGGAGCTATTACATCCAAACTTTATTGGAGGGGAGCACCCCAAAAGCTATTTAGCCTAAAATTAATAAATTGAACCTTTGAAGACAATAGCTCTCCAAATTAATAGAAAATGTACTTGCTACTATGCATCCCGAGACTGAAGTTGCAAACATGAAAATCTACGGGGAAGTTAATGAGGTGCAGATGGCAAACATGCATGCCAATATACAATATGCAATTATGCAAATATACTTGTTCTGGTTTCAGAATTTAGTATTTTGTTCTTACAGTATATAGGACATTGGGATGCACATTTCCAAGGACAGCATTTCCATGAAGACATCAGTTAGAACATCATCATTTTTGGATCATTGTGGTTTGCTGCAAATACTATTGGTTGCAAATAAATTGGGAATGACAAGATCCTATACAGACCTCTTTCATTTGCATCAATAAAACATGTATCAGTGTACATAGTATAAATGCATTTCTTCTGCTAGGAGTGGCTATTTCTTTATTCAAAGATAAAATAGATAATTTATAATAAGACCAAACAACAATAATCATTTTAGGAATTAAGAAATAAAACAAGTGTAGTTACTCCTATGGTTAATATGGAAACATGACACATCAATCCTATTTTCAAAACATTGAAAAACAAAATACGTTGTAATTTTATTACACTATCAGTCTTAATATGAAAAATTAGTATCCCATGCCATCTGGAATTCATAAACCATTCAATTATTTTAGTTGTTAGGGTTGCAATCCAATGATAGTTCTATACAGGTTTTGTATGATTCTCAGTTTGGGTCCTTATTAAATTATTATGAACTCTAATACTTCTACCTACTGACAGTTTACTTGTTTTATTTAATCAAATGTATTTATTATAAATTTTCAACTTCAATGGACTCTTGGAATTAATAACTTTGATGTTTCATAATTTGGCATTAATAGAATGCCTCCATGATGAACCTGGGATTCTGAAAATGCACAAAATTTTCACTTTCTCCTTTCAGGATTTGCATGTAAGGTAGGAAAACTCTGTAATACTACTTGAGGCCTATGTTCTGATAACCTTTAAAGATTGACTCCTTCTAAATCATTAGAGAAAACCCAAACAAGTTAAACTCAGTTGCTAGAAAACACTAGTTCTATATTTGAACAATTGCCTCTTTTGATTCATTAAAAAAAGAGAGAGGAGAAGGAGGAGAAAAGAAGAAGGAGAAAGAGTTAAATGTTAAATTGCTTTTATGAAGATCATGCTGTTATAGAGAATAGAGACTTTTTAAAGAATAAGTTAGTAAGACTATATACATCTTTTAGTGATGCTATTCGTTATTTTATTGCATTATTTCAAAGGATTCATTTTTCTATTGTATTTAAAGTTAATACTTTTATTATACATATTAAAATAAAGGATTGGTGTATATGAAGAGAGAATCTTTCTTCTGGAATAAAATTATGTGAGGGCCTTTAAGATTAGGGACGTTTAAGTTGGGAGGGAGGGAATTGAACTAACTGAGCTTCAAATACCACTTTCAAAAGTAATTCTGGTTCAGAACAAGCTTAAGGTACACATCTCTAGTTTCTTTGCAAACAACTCTCAACAATGAAGAATGTGAAAGTATCAGTGGCCATCAGAAGTGGGAAACTGAAGGGACATAAAGAGATTTGAAAGATGGGAATTTAATTGTGAAAAGTAAAGATGGAAATATAGGATGCTTGTGGTAAAATGCATGAGTTATTTGTAAAAATAATAACGATGTAATATAAATTAATAAAATAAAAGTACAAGTAATATTAGCAATTGTAACGAGCATAATTAGTTTAGTAGTCATTCTTTTACTATTACAAATGCTTAATCTGGCTTTTCTTGAATGTAACTAATTCCCCCCCCCCAAAAATGTGACCTCATCATTACAATTCACAGTTTAGAATTCATAAATCAAAGACTGGAGTTAGCCAAGATATAGAATGAATTCTAACCTATGGGGGAAAAGGGGGATCACTTTCTGTAAGTATTCAGAATTATATTGTAAGCTGCTCAGACTCATTTAGATGAGCGGTGTAGACATGTGATGAATAAATAAATAAAAGAAATAATTCTTGTTGTTTGGACATATAAATGCTATAATGTCTACAAGTAACTAACTAGAGCAAATAGGAGTACACTAACTTCAGAGTTTCTACTACTGTACTCCCTGTCTTCCACGCTATCTTCAGTAGAAGACATTTATTTTAAACTCTTGGAAAATGAGGATGATGAACAATAAACATCTGGGTTGAGTTCAACAATATAAAAAAAGTGTTAGTGTTATTATTTGAATGGGAGACATCAAGAACTCTTAGGGCTATAGAATACTCTGTGGGGTGGAGACGGGGCAACTAAAGGTGAGGGTAAGGAGAAGGAAGAGAAAGAGAAGGCCATTTCTTTACTGTTGCCAAGAAAACAAGATAGATACCTTGTTTATTTCCCTGGACACAGACATTTATCTTTTGCTCATATGGAAAGTCTCAACTGAGAGAGAAATCCCTTACAGTGGGGTTTTGGTGGTTTCTTTGTTTTCTTGTGCCTTCAGATCAGTGTTGACTGCTGGCAACAGCCTGAACATGTCCTTGAAATTTTCTTGACATCATTTATCAGACATGTTTTGTCAATGCCTGTTTCCTAAGGCTGAGAGTGTGTGACTGGCCCAAGGTTACCCAACTGGATTTGTAACTAAAGTGGGACTAGAATTCATTCCCCTGAGTTCTAGTCTAGAACAGAAATTACGTATTCAGGTTTAACAATCTCAGCAACTGTAGACCCAACATACATTTCGATTCTTTTTTTTTAAATTTCTTTATTAATTTTCAAATTTTTTCCAACAATTACAATAAATCCTTAAACAATTCTACATCTACTTATTTACATTGATTTCCTATTAGTACAATACAATATTTACAATATTCTGTGTCTTTATTTCATTTTATCCTTTCTGTTTTCTATCTTCAATCCATTGATACCAATTTTCCCATATTTCATAATATTCTGAGTCTTTTTGTCCTCTTAGTTCTATGGTTAATTTGTCCATTTCTGCACAGTCATAAATCTTCTTAATTATTAAGCGTTCAGTTGGTGGGTGAGGATTCTTCCAACTATGTNTTTATCCTTTCTGTTTTCTATCTTCAATCCATTGATACCAATTTTCCCATATTTCATAATATTCTGAGTCTTTTTGTCCTCTTAGTTCTATGGTTAATTTGTCCATTTCTGCACAGTCATAAATCTTCTTAATTATTAAGCTTTCAGTTGGTGGGTGAGGATTCTTCCAACAATGTGCAAACGCAAGTCTTGCAGCTGTTGTGATGTGTAAAATCAAGTATTTGATGTTTTTTCTATGTTGATTTTTGAATATTCCAAGTAGAAAAAGTTCCGGAGTAAATTCTATTGTTGTACCTGTTATTTGTTGCAACCAATTATGTATTCGGACCAAAATGGCTTTCTCCCAATGAGGCAAATTAGAACAAACACAAGAATTGTATTGAATATATTAGAATATTATGAGGCGCATCCAGAAAGGCAAGTAGCACTTGTCTTTCTGGATGCGCAAAAGGCATTTGACAATGTAAATTGGCAATATATGCAACAGCAAATTAGCAAAATGGAATTTGGAGAAAAAATTA
>QLTV01003974.1:709185-720246 GCA_003457575.1 Thermophis baileyi
ACTTTTACCTCTCTCACTTAAGAATATCTGGGCTGCACATGATATATCAAGCTCTGTGTCAGGTTGTCCGACTCCCCCGGATTACTCAGAAGCCTTTTGGGTGATTGTGCTTGGACACACTGACCTTATTAAATCTTCTTCTTGACATCCACTCTCAGATTCCGGAGGTGTGAAACGGTCAGGAGATAGTTCTTGATGTTTCTTGTTCTTCTTCTTTTTGGGCATTCTTGCAGTGATTAATCAACGTTCCTCAGTCGCTTAGAAATCTAGCTAACAAACCTGGCCGGTATATCTAAGAATGACGAACGGGGAAACATCAGAGCAGATAAACCATCCTCTGCTACCATGTTGCGGAGATAAATAATTAGAGGTGAAATGAATCTTGTTTCCCTGCTCTCAATTCTCAATAATAAGACCGGAGTCCAGGAAAGAATAAAAGTAATATATTTGCATAACAAAAATAAGAACACCTAAGTCTGTGTCTACATGGTGGAGAACAAAAAGAAACAAAAGGAAAGAGTAACACATGTGCAGTACAGGTATCACATGAGAAGGTGGAGGTGCTGTTTGTTGCGGAGATAAATAATTAGAGGTGACATGCTCTTGTTTCCCTGCTCTCAATTCTCAATAATAAGACCGGAGTCCAGGAAAGAATAAAAGTAATATATTTGCATAACAAAAATAAGAACACCTAAGTCTGTGTCTACATGGTGGAGAACAAAAAGAAACAAAAGGAAAGAGTAACACATGTGCAGTACAGGTATCACATGAGAACTTCATATCAGTGTACAATGTCATTTCAGAATAAGAGTCCTGCTGACAAATTAAAATGAACGTAGTGACATTTTGTTCCCAGAAAGATTAAGCAGATGATTTAGGAAGTCCACAAGTAGAAGTCCAGCATATAGTATATATGTGTGTTTTTCTTGATATCCACCATGGCCAATAATTTTCGATAGATGTAGCCTCCATTACCTTACCTTTTCCACTCTAAAGTCATATGTATGACCAACTATTCCATCTATGGTAGCTTATAATCATTTGATAAATCATTTGCCCTCTTTTCCATTGTCCTGACAACTACTTTCAACATCCACTATTCAGGAGTGGAAGCACCTGTCATTACAAAGCACCACATGACATGCTGCCAGAGTCATTTGTGTGAGAGTAGTCAAAGCAGGTCAGGGATTAGACAGAACTGCAACAAAACAATGATGCAAAAGGTACTTTCCTTCATTGCTCACAAGCTGAGTTTTGTCCCAAATTATGGAAAATTACATTTCCATTTATTTGTCATCTCCAGAAATCCTAATAGCTTTAAAAAAAAATCATGTCCAAATACCTGAAAAGGACTATTCCTAAAACACCATGTAAATAGCTTCTAAAAGAATGAAATCAAATCTCTTTAAAAATGTTTAAGACTCTTTCTGTTGTTAAGCGAGCAAGAATATTATAAGCTTTCTCAGCTACCATTAGCTGAATAGAACATTATTTGAACTCTCTTTTTCTCTTTCATTCAACTTAGAGTATCAATTAGAACACAATGTTAAGCTGTCCTAGCATCTGGTTCCTTGGCAAGATCCATAGACAACTGGCAGTCAGGGCTTAATATGCCTGTCAGATGGTTAAAAGGCAGCTGATGGAATGCACCTGGATTGTTCATCCAAATACTGCTTTTCTCCGATAAAACGCAGATGATCAAAACAAGTGTATCTGTTCTTAAATATGTTGCTGTACCCGTACGGATGATATGATGATGAGTAAAATGTACAATTTCACTTTTTTTTCCCCAGGGCCTATAGGGCAGGCATGTCATTAAAAGATTCTACCACATTAAAGAGATGCCAAAATAGGAATGTAGCCAGGTCAATGGCAAATGCCCCTGGAAAAAAAAACTCTGCAACCTTTACCAGATTAACACATTTCTAACTCTGCTAAGGCTGTTTTCCATTATTTCCAAAGGACTTTGGAAAGTCCATCCTTTATCTTACAGTGGCACGTATATCAGATCAGGTAATTCAAACAGATTCAGAATATTGATTTGATTTAATATTTTAAGTTGAAGACCTGAAACAGGTCCATTTGCTTTTTCTGAATTAATTCAAAAATGTGCAAGACACTTGAATATCATCAAGTAGATCTCAAAGATAGTTATGAGTATTTGATATAAAATGTCAGTTTGATTCCAAAAGTCAATCCGGTTTTAAGATCCAGTCAAGTCACCTTCAAAATAAACATCTGAATTGAATTCTATAAAGCCCTAATACTGAATGGGCTTATGTGTAACATTTGTTTACATCAGAGGATTTCACCAGAATTTCTAAGCTTCTGGCTTTGAAACTAGTTCTTTATAAAGTTCCCATTTCTATACTTTGATCCCAGACTCTTTCCATTATATTCTATTAAACAAGTACTCACCAGACTTTATTTTTATCACCACCACTACCATCAATCATCATCATCATCATCATCATCATCATCATCATCATCATCATCATCATCATCATCATCATCATCATCATCATCATCATCTGTAATGCAAAAAATCTATCATCATCATCATCATCATCATCATCATCTAATTAGTCTAAGAATTAATCATCACAAAATGAAAAAGTGGTTTAGTACTCCAAAACTGTCAGCAGTTTGTTTTCCAGAAAAGCATGCTATCCAATTAAATATGCAATCGTTAATTCCCATATTTGATGATATCAAAGTTTCAATAAATCCCAAATCTAAATTCTAGTGCTCCAAATTCTAGTGCTTCTGGATAGCAGTTATACAAAATTCAAATTTTATCAATATGGGCAGGTCAGTTTAAGCTCTGTATTCAGTCAAAGCAAATATCCGTTCTTTCACTTTCTTCTGTATCATCTCCAATAGTTAGACCAGCTTGGTCAGCCAAGACACTATTTCACATACCCAGTTTCAGAGTGCTTACATCTATTAGGGCAGTGGTTCCCAAAGTGGGCAGTACCGCTCCCTGGGGGGGGATGACTTAGGGGGGTGCTAAGAGGCAAGGGGGGTGGCAGGGGGGTGCTAAGAGGCCACGTGGAAGGCAGGAAAGCATGTCGGGGTGGCGGGGAAGGGAGATAGCAGCCTACTCCCTTCCCCGCAGCCCTGCCATGCTTGGCCATCCACACGGTCCCCCACACCCGCTTGCCTCCCGAGGTCGGCATCCAGCTCGGCCTGGTCAGTGGGTGAGCAGGCGGCCCTTGGTGGAAATGCAGACGCTGGGAGGGGCGGCGGAAGGGCAAGCGGATGTCCCAGGGCTGCTGCACATGCGCCTGCCCCGTTTCTGCAAAGGCAGATCCCCCCCCTTGCAGAGTGATCCAAAGAGGGGAGGGGGATGCTGCAGAAAAGGCCGCCTTTCACTCGTGCCAGCTCCGCAGTGCTTGGGGCTCCAAAGCAGCCCACTGGCTTCTCAACCGGCCACCTGCCTGCTCTCTTTGCATATCAGCTCAGCCGACCGCCGGCGCCACTCTGGGAACTTGGCCCATGGCACCGGGTTGGAAGCCAGTGGGCTGCTTCAGAGCCCCAAGTCTCGCGGAGCCGGCATGGGTGGAAGGTGGCCTTTTCTACAGCATCCCCCTCCCCTCTTTATATTGCCCTGCAGGGCTCTGCCTTTGCAGAAATGGGGTGGGCGGATTGTATGGAGGATTGGTTGGGGGAGATGCACGGCCCTCCAGGATGGAGAGCAGGGCAAGAGAAGGCACAATAGCTGCTGTCACAAGATATTTGCCTTGGGGGAAGTTGCTTTCTACTGCAGAAGAAAGAAAGAAAGAAAGAAAGAAAGAAAGAAAGAAAGAAAGAAAGAAAGAAAGAAAGAAAGAAAGAAAGAAAGAAAGAAAGAAAGAAAGAAAGAAAGAAAGAAAGAAAGAAAGAAAGAAAGAAAGAAAAAAGGAAAAAAGGAAAAAAAGAAAGAAGAAAAGAAAGAAAAAAAGAAAAGAAAGAAAGAAAGAAAGAAAGAAAGAAAGATGGTAGGAAGGAAGGAAGGAAGGAAGACAGAAAGAAAGAAAAAGAAAGACTTATGACCACAATTGAGCCCAAAATTTTGGTTGCTAAGCAAGACCGTTGTTAAGTGAGTTTCTCCACATTTTACAAATTGGCCATGCCCACCCAGTCACCTGACCACCAAGCCACCCCCACCTGAAGGGGGTGGGAGTGGGGGGCACTTAGGATGAGTTTGTAGCACCAAGGGGGCGGTGGACTGAAAAAGTTTGGGAACCACTGTATTAGGGTATCAACAGCTTAGATCATGCCTTGAAAAAAGTTTGAAATGAGTTTTAAACCTTCAGCAATTGTGAAACTTGATCATGCCTATCCACATTTCCCTTTTTGCACTATTTGATGATAATATTTTCTTACTGAAATAGTGAATGAAAAGCTAGATTTATGAGTTCAGCTTTCCCATTTTGTAGATCTTGTACAAATTGCTACAAAAGGAAGCCATTAAACCAAAGGCCGTGAATGTATTTGGATCTTTTCCTACTTTAAATTGTGCCTGAGGCTAGATAACAGAATTGCCAATTGATACTAGGAAGCTAGACAACAATAGAGCAATACAAATTGGATGCATAGATATTGACCTTTAAATAGCTTATTTGATTTAGTGGCTCTCATGGCAGCTTCAGCATTTTTTTCCCCACACAAACAAAAAGGTATTGAGCTTCAAAGTGAATTCCTAAAAAAAAGATACCTAACTCTACCTTCTGAAAGTTAGCAAGAATGTCAATTCTACTATTATTATTTAATCATTTTTATTTTAAAATTTTATTAGCTATTTTTTTAAAATCTAAAAAAAGATGCAAGTACTAATAATAATGGTTAGCTTGACAACAACAAGGAGAATTGGTGACAATGCAGTCAATTTGCCAAGAATCCTGAATTTGCAGCCTTTTTTTTTTATTTTTCAGATTCCAAGAAATCTCCAGGGAGTGAAACATTTCATCCCAGGAGCCTGCCTTGGGTTCAAACAAATTGCAGCACTGAAATTGATGTGTATAATAGTGCAAGATTTGGCTTCTTGAAAGAAACAAAAGTTTTCCAACTGGCTGAATGGGTACTTGGTATAAAGGGAAAGGGAGACTGACTCTTAGCAAAAGAGTAATACTATATTTCCTAGAATATCTATATCTTCTGTGCAATTTACATAATCAGAACAACAGAATAACAGTTCGAAGAGAACTTGGAGATCTTCTAGTCCAACCTTCTGCTCAGGCAGGAAACCCTATACCATTTCAAACAAGTGGTTGTCCAATCTCTTCTTAAAAACATCCAGTGTTGGAGCATTCACAGCTTCTGGAGGCAAGTTGTTCCACTGATTAATTGTTCTAACTGTCAGGAAATTTCTCCTTAGTTTTAGGTTGCTACTCTCTGATTAGTTTCCATCCATAGCTTTTTGTCCTGCCTTCAGGTGCTTTGGAGAACAGCTTGACTCCCTCTTCTTTGTGGCAGCCCCTTAGATATTGGAACACTGCTGTCATGTCACCCCTAGTCCTTTTTTCATTAAACTAGACATACCCAATTCCCAATCACTTCAGCATACTTTTAAAACTGCCTACTTCAGGATAGTTTTACTGTACAACTTTTTCTAAAGTGTTTTTAATGTTTGTTTAAGACACACGGGCACAGTCATGCACACACATTTTTGAATGTGAGTTAAAAATATTTAACCAGGATGTAAACCCATTTCCTAATCTTATCAGTAAAATTCAACCTTTTTAATTCAGATTTGTAGGCATGTATTAAACGTCTTCGGTTTCTGAATATAGATGAAATATAAATTAAAGTTGGATCTACTTGCTACTTTACTTTTTCACTATTGCATGAAATTTAATTTCTTTTCCTACCCCATCCCAGCCAAATCTACATTACTTTGTTCCTTATTCACCTGGCAAATAATTCCTGTACACTACAAATGACATTAATTATTCTATTGTTTAAAATGTAATGTAAGCACCAAGAATTTAATGCAATCACCAAAACTGGACTAAAACCAAATGTATTACTATTATGTTTTTATATCAGACTTCAATGCAATGTTCCCATTATGCTTGCTTTTCTTCACCTAGTCTATCTAATGACATATTTTAGAAACTGCTCATTCAGTTCTATTGCCTAAGTGGCTTCCTAAATTCATGAAAAATAATTTTAATTAAATGCATTATTAAAATACAGAACAATGTGCATCAACTTAAACAAAGAAATCTTCATTCAAGGTTTTTTATGCTTGGTTTTCCTTTTTTTCCTTTTTTCCCTTTCATTTGAATGTTCTGAGTGCACCATAAGAGACATAAATGAGGAAAGAACTTATTGAGTTTGAGGAGTTTAGAAATATGTAGCTCAAATAATTCAGGCACAGCCTCCAGATTGCGCTTTTAAATTATGTATTTAAAAATATGTGACATAATCTTTAAGCGAAATGTGTTTACATTCACAAAGTAATATAAATCATTATATATTGTATACATTACATATTGTATATAACACAATTAGTATCCCTGTTAATAGACTTGAAAAGTAACCAAGGATTGATCAACTCCTGACGTTGCTTGCAATAAAGAAATTGTTCACAGTGGGAATTGGAGGCAACCGAAGAAGCAGACACTGCTCACAGAGGTGAACCATACAAGCAGCTTCATTTGAAAAGGCTGAAAGCTTTCTCATAGGTAAATGATATGGCCAGGATATATAGCATTAGAGATTGAGAAACATATAAAACTAAATTGAATAATATAATATACCCTTTCTGAATGCTGAGAGTGTTTCTTCAAGTTTACAAATGTAAATTGGCTTTTGAAAAAGGAGATTTAGAAGCATCACCCTCTTCAATTTTATAAATAGCTGACTTCAGAGCTAAATACATTACCTGCTTTTAAAATCTCTATTGCTTACTCTGAGGAATGGTTCAAGACAAAAATGGTGTGGATCCATGAACAAATTACTTGCAAATATGCATTCTATTGCCTGTATTTTTCCCTACTGATAAATTATTCTCCAATAAGAACATGACTTCTGTAATAAGATGTTTTATTCACTATTAGATTAGGAGGTGTTATAAGCCCTGCTCATCCACATGCAGTTATGAGTAGCCCCTCCACTCTATGTATTGCTGTGATGTCGTTGAGTAGCCAGTCATTAGTGGTGAGAATACAGTCATACCTAGTTAGAACTTTAATGGTGAAAGGTCCCAGCTACTGTATGTGGAAGTGTTCAGGAGGTACTCTGCTGTAGATAATCACACTGTACCCCTGGATGTCAACTGTTCAGTGACACAATCAATGAAGAGGATTTCCTCACTATTCTTGTGAAATGAATTTTACATAGGAATTTTATAAGGGAACAACAGCTATTTTCAGAGGAAAATAGAAATAGAGTCTTCTTATTGATTGCCTCAACATAATGGATACTTGCTCCATGAAGTAAGAGCAAACTTACATTTAATTAACTTAATTATTTCTTCCTGATTCTCTGACCAGTTAGAAATATAATTTTGATTCCAATGTGTTTATCTGTGCATTTGTATAATATGGGAAAAAAAAAACAAAAAGTGTTTTTAGCTAGAAGCTTCCTCTGAGACTCAAACATGGATAATTTGCTCTATTTTGAATTTATGTTGTGTATTTTTTTTTTAATTTTATGTCCTTTGCTTAGGCAGGAAGTCAAAATATATTTAGCATTGAATTCTACCTCAGCCCACACAAATATGTTAATGAGAAGAGCTGAATAGTCATAATCTCAGATGTGAAGGTGATGACCTAAGGCAGGGCTGTCAAACTCCCGGCCCACGGGCTGGATGCATCACGTGCTGGCCATGCCCATGCCCGGTTTAGCAAAGGGGGGGAAAGTCCCAATACGTCACATGACGCTGCCATGACAACATGAGTTTGACACCCCTGACCTAAGGTCATAATATCCGTTACTTAGAGTCAACAAAAGGAGACTCAAACATTGCACTGCTATGTATTGAAAGAATAATTATAATTATTCAATTTTCTGCCCTGAGTTACCTTATAGGGGAGATAGATAGCATAAAAATATATATGTGTGTGTGTGTGTGTGTGTGTGTGTGTGTGTGTGTATTTTGAAGGTTGTGTTATAATTGTATTTATTTTCTTATTCCTTTAGCATAAAATAAGTATGTGTATCTTCTATCAGCTTGAGAAATATACAGTATGTGACTTTGTGTGACATATTAAGGATCACTTCTGTTTCCATAGTAAGTGAGCACTTTTATATCTTATTGTTTATTAATGTATATGTTCTTTTTTTTTAAAGAAAGAAACAACTCACAGTGTCAATCATGCATATAGTGGAGAGTAAGCAGAAAAGAAAATTGGGAAAGATATAACAAGGCAGGATTACAGACTGAACTCACTCCCCTAATGTCCACATACAACAGAAAGACTGTAAAGTTTCTTGATATAAAATAATATCTCAATAGAGAGTATGTTGTGGAATTTGAATGGCAACACATTTTCGGGTATGAAAATTGACAAATGGTGCTTGTATCATGGTCATATTACAGATTATTGATATATCAGTAATTAGGAAAATTTCTGTTTTTTGTTGATATGCTACCCAACTCAACATGACGAACCCACATCAAGTTATAAATGCAAAATCACAATAACAAAATTGCATAAGAAATTCATGAAAAATGTAGTGTTGGAAAAATTCCAAAATAAATAAATGCAAAACTGGAATCCATAAGAGAGGTGATTGAGGGAAAGTTATAAGTAGTGCACAAAATGAAGCTATGCAAGGCCCCTCATAGTCACAACTGTTACCTTTTCCTTAATATTCTGGAGCAATTTGGCCTATTGGTTCTTGTATGGTGTGGTGGCTCCAGTCTGGTTTGTTTGTCTACTATGATAATTTAGAAACCACCAAAATGTGTGCTTATTCAACCAGATAGATTTCAGTAACAAAAATCCATTTTTCTTTATTTGGCTGATACTAGTATATGGTATAGAGTCTCCTTTTTGAGCAGGGGTTATTCTATGCACAAATTACATATAGTAAGGGAAGTATATATAAAAGAATATGTGAAGAATGAAGAAAAGCTTAGAGTGATGGTGGTAAATATGACAAATCACTTAAGAGCCCATGTTTGGACATATATTGTTGCGATAGAAATGATGATAGAAAATTCTCCATTTTGTTATTTGGACTACTCTTCTTCAAACCAGCAGCTCCTTTCAGGTTGCTATCAGTTGGGCAGGAAGTATGGGACAATATTCTTGCTGATCATTGTGACATATTTGTGAGGTTCTTTGTTTATTGTTTGATGCCACTTGAACTGAACTAATGGTATAACTGGGGTAATATCTTGGAACTGTTATTAAGGATTCATTTAAAAGTATTGAGGCTATGCAAGTGGATATGAAATTCTGCATTTCTTCCTTGGTGAACTTCTTTAATTTTCTAGCACTTTGTCCGGCTCTATTTAGGAAAACAAAATTCTATTACTTTCACTTCTTCATTCCAGATCAAAGGTTCATTAAGCATTCGGGCTGACATTACTTTTGCTTTCCTAATATTTATCACGCCAGATGGTTCTCAATTTACGACTGATCACTAAATGACCATTCACAATTATGATGGGCAGAACTGATACTTTATGACCCATAAACCACTTCTGGCTGGTTGTAATAATATCAGGCAAGGCAGATAAACAAGACCTGACAGTGGCTAAGACCAGGAAGTTGAAGAAAGAGACTGAGAGGCTAATTTTAGCTGCACAAGACCAAGCTCTAAGAACAAATAGCTAGACTTGAGAAGACAGCAACAGACAGCAAGTGCCACCTCTGCAAAGAAACTGAAAAACAGTGGAAAATCTGGTTAGCTGCTCCAAGAAGATCACAGTGACTGACTACAAACATTGGCATGACAATGAGGCCACAATGATGCATTGGAAGATCTTCAAGGAACATCATTTGCCTGCAAACAAGAACGGCCATAAAATAAAGTAAGTCATAGAAAATGAAGAAGCTAAAGTGCTTAATGGCATATTACAACATGAATATGCACATATACGTACGTACGTACATACATACATACATACATACATACATACATACATACATACATATATATACACTAGCAACAATGCTCCATAAAAGATATCAAGTGCTCCTAGCTATAATGTGGCCTACTTACTGTCTAGGCTAAAAATATATAACTGTCTTTACACCCTACAGAGCCTAAACTGCCTAGAGGTATGAAAGGGTGCACTGTTCACCTGCAATACCTCCAGATGGGTCAAGATTGCAATTGAAGAACTGTGACAGGCTTCTCTGCATGGAAGATGAAGGCTGGAATAATCTCACATTCCTTCTCTTTCCCATCAATGCTTTGTAACAGGAAGTGACAAGGCAAGGAAAGAGGAAGTGACAAGGAAAGAGGAAGTATGTAATAATCCCTGAACACTTCCTTGTGAAGGGAACATGCTACATTTATTTTGGCTAGTAGGGGTTAGGGTTGCTAAACTTTGCCTATAAGCTAGCTACCGTATTTTTCGGAGTATAAGACGCACCTTTTTACCCCCAAAAAGAGGGTGAAAACTTGGGTGTGTCTTATACACCAAATGTAGCCCCACCCAGCCACCCCCACCCTTTGGCCTCTGCCTCCCAGCAATTTACCTCCTTGCAGCAAACAGAACAGAGCCTGAATAGCACAAGCAACTGATTATCAGCTTCCCGAACATCAGCTGATTCAGGCTGCAGGCAGGCCGTATTTGCTAAAACTGAAAGTGAAACTAACTGCAAGGAGGCAAATTGCTGGGAGGCAGAGGCAGAATTTTATTTTCTTGTGCTAATCACTGCTGAAACTGGCTGTTCGTTGTTTGCTGCAAGGAGGTAAGTCAATAACTATAAATGCCTATAGAATGTTCAAATTATTAGACTTATTTTTTAAAGACTGCTTTATTATTGTTCGAGACAACTTAACAAAATGAAGAAGCTTTTTAAAATAAATGCTTGATCTGAAGAGGCCCAGTGCTATTGTATCTTCTTTTCAATAGCAGAGACTAATGTATACTTCCAGACAGCCACATCA